>JAODAL010022935.1:0-63687 GCA_025379985.1 Phyllomedusa bahiana | reverse complement strand
CACAGGTGAATTTAAAAGGGTGAAAAAAATCCCGTTTAATTAATCAAAAATAACTTTTAACGTTTTTTGACTTTTGCGCCCCAGTCTTTTTCATTGAGCAGCACTACGTAAATCTAAAAAACAATTCTTATTCAACGGGGAAATTTGAAAGGTGCAAAAAATTCCCATTTATTATATAAAACAAACATTTTACTGTTTTTTTACTTTTGCGCACCCAGTACTTTCATTGACGCAGATCTACGAAATTTTAAAAAAACAGAAAATTCTATATTCACCACAGGTGAATTTTGAAAGGTGCAAAAAAAAAGTTTATTAATCAAAACAAAACATTTTACGTGTTTTTTGACTTTTCCCACACCAGTACTCTCAATTGACGCAGCATCTACGTAAATCTTAAAACAGCAATTCTATATTCACCACAGGTGAATTGAAAGGTGCAAAAATACAGTTTATTATATAAAAACATAACAGTTACGTGTTTTTGACTTTTGCGAAACCCATTTACTGTTCTTTGGGAACGCAGCATCTACGTAAAATTTTTAAAACAGCAATTCTATATTCACCACAGGTGAATTGAAAGGTGCAAAAAATACAGTTTTATTATATAAACATAACAGTTTAGTGTTTTTTTGATTTTTTGCGCACCCAGACTGTTCATTGACGCAGCATCTAGGGTAAATCTTAAAACAGCAATTATATTACCACAGGTAAATTTGGGAAAGGTGCAAAAAATACCATTTATTATACCAAAACATAACAGATACGTGTTTTTTGGACTTTTGCCCAGTC
Source organism: Phyllomedusa bahiana (assembly GCA_025379985.1). Lineage (NCBI taxonomy): Eukaryota > Metazoa > Chordata > Amphibia > Anura > Hylidae > Phyllomedusa > Phyllomedusa bahiana. The sequence goes on along the minus strand of JAODAL010022935.1, from coordinate 62,898 downwards.
CAGATTTGTTGATAGACCACTTTGCAGTTAAATTTGAATCCAGCAATTTTGTTTTGATTAGAGGGTTTTGAGAATAGCTGTGTTTTTGGCGTCTTTTAAAAAGAGACTTTCCAAAAAACTATTCCATACCTTCTCAAATTTTTATATTTCTGGACATGGAGCGAAATGCAGGTGGTAAGCGAGCAAAGAGGGGGGTAGCACATGGAGGTAGAGGTACGAGAGAAGGTGCTCCTTCCAGTGCTGGCGACAACACGCATGCCAGCGGATCGTCAGTTGCAGGCCTGTCATCGCTGGGTCAGGGCCCTGTGAATCTAAGTAACGAACATCGTCGCCAATCTGTCCTTCAGTGGTTAATGCAACCTGCATCTAGCAGTCTTACCTCCTCGTCCTCGCCAGTCACGGCCACAAATGTCGTCATCAGCATCATCAGCATCCGTCCAACATGAAGCAGCCCAAATGTCAACTCGTGTACCCACCACTGTGGATAATCCATTGTCTGAAGACCTCTTTGATGACAAAATGCGGTTGGGGTCAGAAGGCATGTTAAAAGATCAAGAGGATGATTTAGTCTGCTCTGACGCCCAGTTACTGATGCCATCAGAGGAGGTGAAGGAAGCCGGTCAATCGGCAAAAATCCGGGCGGTCGGCAACGCCTTGCAGTGCCCCTTGCTTGTAGCCCGCAGCTTCTGGATGCAGAAAGTCAGGACGACCAAGTCACCTGTGTTGATGATGATGATGATGACGACATTGCGGATCCATCCTGGTCTTTTCCGCAGAATTTGCTTGCGAGCGCTTCATCAGTGGACGAGGAGGAAGACGATGGGGTAGTGTCAATACGGGTCCCGCCACAAAAAGGGAGAGGGCGGTCGCAGAAGTCCGCTGATATGATTCCGCCAGCCACGGTCAGCGCAAACCCCGCTCCTCGCTTATCGCCGTCAAAAAGGTCCAGGACCTCTCAAGCCTGGGCCTTCTTTGAGCAAGCCTCTGATTCACCCCGCGATGTCATATGCCGCCTTTGCCGTAAACGCATAAGTAGAGGCAAGAACCTTAAGTGGTTAACCACCAACATGTCTAGTCACATGCAGCGAATGCATGAGTTGAAATGGAGGGAACACTTGGCCAAAAAAGGCCAGACCGACGCCGGGCCTCCAACCACTGTCACACCCTCTGTCTCCGCCTCCTCCTCCTCCGCCACCACCAAGCGTTCCTCAGCTGCCCATGTCTCTCAGAGTCATGATCAGGGATCAGCCTCCGCTTCAGCCTCCACCGTCGCCCGAGTACCACCAGCACCCCCAGAGACCCATCCTACCCCTTCTCCTTCCGCCAGTTTGACGACCTGCACGCCGTACAGCGGCCAGTCTAGCAGCCAGCCTTCTGTCTTCCAGGTTTGGGAACAGAAGAAACACTTTAACCCAAACCATCCCAAAGCCAAAAGCCTGAATGTCGGCATTGCCAGGCTTTTGGCCTTGGAAATGTTGCCTTTCCACGTCTGGTGGACCCAGATGGGTTCCGCCACCTCATGGCCTCGCCTGCCCCCTAATACCAGATGCGAGCAGGGCATTTCTTTAGCCAGAAAAGCCGTCCCTGCCCTAGCCAGCCACGTGGGTGTCATCTAAATTTTCAAGACGCGTTGTCTGCATCTGTGTCCGGAAAAAGTCCATGCTCACCACCGAACACTTCGGACTAGTAAGCACGGCCAAGGCGCTAGATCTCTTGTGACAGCTCTCTGGGTGTGCTGGGGTGGATGTCTCTGGGGTGACGGTGGCTCTCAGGCTCGGCGCGACGCTCTTCAAAAACCGCAGGGATGGTGCAGGGTCTTTCCTCCCCAAGGTCCTGCTGGTGGCATCACGTGCCCAGAGACACAGGCCGTGCTGTGAATTAATCTGCACCTTTGGAGACGTCCACACACAGGTCAGGCAGGAGCTGTGGCGGCTCTAAGCAACGAGACCGAGGACTGGCTGGGTGACAAGAACCTTGTGCCAGGCAAGGTGGTGTGTGCAATAAACAGGGCGAAATATCTGCTGGCCGCCCTTTAAGATCGGTAGGCTGGAGCACTATTCCCTTGCCTGGCACATGTCGATGGAACCTTGTCGTCAGAAATTTTTAAAGAGTACCCGGGGTCTGGACCTGCCAGCTGAAGAAGGCTCGAGGTCTGGAGTTCGCCACTTCCGCCGTTCGCACCCTGCTACGTCCGCCTGGCTGTACGTGTGCAGCCGTAGCTCGGGCCTCCCCGTCATACCGTTCATTGTGACGTGGGACAACACGCTGGAATTCCACCCTCCACATGCTCAGCGATTTTTGGCAGTCAGCGCAACTGCCATTACGCTAGTACGAAGAGTGACCACATGGCCTGACAAGCAGCGAGTACAGACCTCGGGGTGTTGAACACCGAGGAGTGGAGGCAGGTGAAAGGAGCTCTGCCACCATCTTGCAGTTTGAAGAAGCACAAAAAAAAACAATGGTCAGTGCGGACAATGCCTGTGTCAGCCATGAGCATTGTGGTGATCTTAGTTCTGGACACGATCGTTGGACACTCTGAAACAACAGTCCCGCCAGCGATGAGGAGGAGACGGACACAGATTGCGGACACGGAGCCTTCTCTCCGTCAAATCCACAAGGCCCGACAGTTCACAATTTGATCGGTCTTCTTTAGGCAGTGGTTCGGGGTCCAGAGCTAGTGTTGCAGGTGGTGGCGCATCAGCTCTCAGGGTGCATCATCTCAGGCAAGCCAGGGCTGTGTTGAAGCTGTGCCGAGGCAGCGGAGGAGGAGGAGGAGGAGGTATTCCTAGACCACGATGTTACCGACGTCCCTTGCATTGGAAAGAGGTTGGCGCGACTAATGAGGCGGAGGAGGAAGATGAGGAAGATCGAGTTGCTAGTGCCCCTCGACCCAGAGCTTGGGAAATCAAGGCTCCATCTCTCACATGAGTGCTTGGATGCTCCATTTTCTCCAACCTGTCCTCGCATTAAGGCCATCAAAATGAACAACAGTTATGGGTGGCCACCTCCTTGGATCCCGGTACAAAACCAAAAAATCCAGCCTTTCCTTCCACCCACCCAAATAGAAGAGTAAAATGCAGGAAATGGAGGACCTTGCTGATTGACAACTGGAGACATCTGTTGCGTCTGCTTCACGTTCCCCAAATGTCACGTGGCAACAACATCAGCGACGTGACAGCAGTTAGGAGTGCCAAATAGGCGTAGCGGCAGCAGCAGGCAATGGTGGCAGAAGCCTAATGGGTGGACTCTGGCAATCTTGTTTACCACCTCACCAACGCATGCAATGCAGGGCACACTTCCAACACACCGAGATCAGCTTAAAGATCGGGTGCACGACTATCTGGTCTCAACACCGAATGTTTTTGCATGTGTTTCGGACCCAATGATTCTGGGTATTCAAAATGAAGAATAGCCCGAGCTTGCTCGTCAGCCATTGAGGTGTTGTCCTGCCCATCAGCCAGCGTCTACTGCTGAAGTGGACCTTTCAGCACAGCTGGAGAGTCATTACAGACAAACGCATCTGGCTTTCCACAGTAATGGGATCGCTTTGTACTTTTCATGAAGATGAATCAGGCATGGATCTCTGATGATGTTGTGGCCCCAATTGCCGAGAGTACCGATTAGTTGCCGGGTTACTTCACATTCCTTTTCAAAACAGAAAAAATGGTCCTCTTGAAAACTTTTTTTTTAATGATCATTTCTTACTGCAATTTTTATTCTATTTTAACAACAGATCATTTTGATGGTTTTGCTGTGGAGGAGTCTGTAAAAGACCAGCAGGTTTCATGACAACACCGTATTCCATTTTTAATCACTTTATCTTTAAGAAGGTTTCGCATTGTCAATGGTTTTGAGGTCCATGTTATGCTGTGAGTACAGCAATAATCATGTGTCCTTTGAGAACAGAAATGTGACTTCTAAGTGGCATCTTCTGCCTCACAATTTTTTGAATAGTGGCTGTGAAGTCATATTTATAATTTTTTGGGGTCTGTTGCTGTGAGATACAGCTATAATTATGGTACCTTTGGAATAGAAATGTGGCTTCTAAGTGGCATTTTCTCCCTCACAATTTTAACAGTGGTGAGAGTCGTTTTTATAATTTTTTGGGTCATGCTGCTATTGAAATGCAGCATTACTACAGATCCTGATTATAAGAAAAATGTTGTTTCTAAACGACATTTGTTCTTCACAATTGATCCAAAGTGGCTCAAGGGTCATGTCTTTTGAATTTTTGGGGGCTTTTGCTGTGACATGCAGCTATTACTACAGGTCTATTCTAAAAAATGTTTGTTCTAACCAGACATTGTTCTTCACAATTGACCAAAGTGCTCAAACGGTCATGCCTTTGAATTTTTGGGGGCAATTTTGCTGTGACATGCAGCTATACTACAGGTCCTAGTTCTAAAAAATGTTGTTTCTAACAGACATTTGTTCTTCAAATTGTCAAGAGGGGCTACAAGGGTGATGGTTGCTGTCAGAAAAACAGGAATAGGTAGGACACTGTTAATGGGGATCACATATTGCAAATGACTTGTTTTTGCAAGTTCTTTTAAATAGCTATCAATCCCTGTATTGAGACAACCCATTTAATACAATGAAAAAAGAGAACAAAGACATGGTCGGTTTTCCTCATCTAATTTTAAAAATGTGTTTTCTAGAATTAAAGTTTACTAAGAAAACTTGCATGTACAAAATAGCTGTTTAAAAAAATTCCTCTGAATTGTACAAGGGAGGTACAGGAAACTTGACCAGATGTAGGTTATTCAGAGAACATGGAGTATGGAGCCAGACAGAGAACTAAAGTACAGAGACCATTTCTCCAGCACGTTGAGTTAAAATGAGAAAAAGATGCCAAGATAAAGGGCACTGGGTGTTACAGGAGCGTTAACACCAGTATTTCAAAGTGTAAGCTCTATAGGTCTCACACTCATACGGAGGGGCAAGCGCTACCAGGTAATGGGACTGTGTAAAGAGGAAGGTGGAGTTCTCACACTTCCGCTTCAGCACTCTGCTTCAGCACGAAAGTTTTCGTTGCTGGTCATGAGGGCATTTTAACCTAGGTGCTTATAGATGTCGGCGCCAGCCTGGGCTTTACCGCACCCACTGTAACTCCGGCCCTAGGTCTGCTGTGGCCCCAGGACAGGTATAGTCAATGTCCAGTTCAACTAAAATGGTGGTTGAAAGACTCCTTTTTTCCGGCAACTTTTTAATGTGGGGGTCATGCAGGTTTGGGGCTCATGTGTGGCCCAGGACACGTATAGTATGTCAGTGAATCTAAATGGTGGTTGAAGACTACCTTTTTCCAGCACTTTTGTAAATGTGGGGTCCCAGTGGAGGTGTTGGGGTTCATGCTGTGGCCCAGGACGTATAGTCAATGTCCAGTGAGAACTAAAAAGGTGGTTGAAAAGATCCTTTTTCCTGGGCACTTTTTAAATGTGGGGGTCATGCAGGTATGGGGCTCATGCTGGGGCCGCAGGGACAGGTTATAGTCAACGTCCAAGTGAAACTAAAATGGTGGTTGAAAGGTCTCCTATTCTTCGGCACTTTTTAAATGTGGGGGTCATGCAGGTTTGGGGCTCATGCTGTGGCCCAGGACAGGGACAGGTATATGTTCAATGTCAGTGTGGAAACTAAAAAAGGTGGTTGAAAGACTTCTTTTTCCCGCACTTTTTAAATGGTGGGGGTTCATGAAGGTTTGGGGCTCATGCTGTGGCCCAGGAAACCCAAGGGGTTATAGTCAATGTCCAGTGAAAGTAAAATGGTGGTGAAAGACTCCTTTTTCAGCACTTTTTTAAACTGTGGAGTCAGACATGTTTAATGGTCATTCTGCGGTACAGGACAGATATAGTTAGTTTCAAGTTTCATAACTAATTGGTGGTTGAAAGACTCCTTTTTGCGGCACTTTTTTAAATCTGGGGGATCCTATTGCAGGTGGGGCTCATGCTGCGTCTCCAGGACATGGGATATTCAATGTCCAGTTCAAGTAAGATGATGGTTCAAATCATACTGCCTTCCTGGCGCTTTTTAATTTGTGGGTGTGCAGGTTTAAGGGTCAGGCTGTGGTAGACAAGAAAGGATAGTGAATGGTCTGTGGACTTTTTTTCTGTGACTTTTATAACCTAGTGTGTTGCCCTAAGATGTAGCACGATTATCCATTTGGACTGTTGTGGATGTTAATTTCAGCTTCTCCTGGCCTTGTTTGTTGGGTGTATAATGAAGGGTGTTGTTGCATCTCCCATAGACGCTTTAATGGTAAATCGCTCATAAATCGATGCTCACTTATCCGAAAAACCTTATCGATCAGCGGAACCGCACTATCGACTTCGACGTCGATCTCGATAGCCAACGCAATCGCTCAAAACACTACTCGCAAGCAAAATTCTGCGGAAAAGACAGGATGGAATCCGCAATGTCGTTCATCATCATCATCATCATCAACACCAGTTGACTTGGTCGTCCTGACTTTCTGCATCGAAGCTGCGGGCTACTAAGCAAGGGGCACTGCAAGGCGTTGCCGTCCGCCCGTGATATTTTTGGGCCGATTGACCGAACTTTCCTTCACCTCCTTGATGGCATCCAGTAAACTGGGAGTCAGAGCAGACTAAATTCATCCTCTTGATCTTTTAACATGCCTTCTGACCCAACCGCATTTTGTCCATCAAAGTGGTCTTCAGACAAGTGGATTATCACAGTGGTGGGTCACGGTTGACATTTGGGCTGCTTCATGTTGGAGGATGTGTGATGCCTGTTGACGACATTTGTGGCCGTTGATGGGAGGAACGAGTGGAGGTAAAAGACTGCTAGATTGCCAGGTCTTGCATTTAACATTGAAGGACAGATTGGCGACGATGTTCGTTACTTAGATTCACAGGGCCATGACCCAGCGATGACGGCCTGAGGGTCCTGCAACTGACGGATTCCGTGGCATGCTGTGTTGTCGCCAGCACTGGAAAGGAGCACTTCTCTCGTACTCTTCCTCCATGTGCTACCCCCTCTTTGCTCGCTTACAACATGCATTTCGCTCCATGTCCAGAAATATAAAAAATTTGAGAAGGTATGGAATAGGTTTTGGAAACGTCTCTTATTAAAAGACGGCAAATCACAGCTATTCTCAAATCCCTCTAAATCAAAACAAATTGCTGGATTCAAATTTAACTGCAAGGTGTCTATCAACAAATCTGGACTGGGCAAAAGTCCAAAAAAACAAGTATCTGTTATGTTTTGGATATAATAAATGGTTATTTTTTGCACCTTTCAATTCACCTGTGGTGAATATAGAAGTTGCTGTTTTAAGATTTACGTAGTGCTGTGTCAAGATACAGTTGCTTGGTGTGCAAAAGTTCAAAAAAACGTAACTGTTATGTTTTGATATAATAAACGGTATTTTTTGCACCTTTCAATTCACTGTGGTGAATATTGAATTGCTGTTTTAAGATTTACGTAGATGCTGCGTCAATGAAACAGTACTGGGTGCGCAAAAAGTAAAACACGTAACTGTTATGTTATTGATTATAATAAACTGTATTTTTTGCCGCCTTTCAATTCTCCTGTGGTCGATTATAGAATTGTGTTTTCAGATTTACGTAGAGGCTCGTCAATGAACAGTAATGGGTGAGCAAAAAGTCAAAAAACACGTAATGTTATGGTTTTGATATAATAACGGTATTTTTTGCACCTTTCAATTAACTGTGTCGTGAATATAGAATTGCTGTTTTAAGATTTACGTAGTTGCTGGTCAATGAACAGTATGGTGTGCAAAGTCAAAAACAGTACTGTTATTTTTGATATAATCTAATGGTTATTTTTGCACCTTTCAAATTCACCTGTGTGTGAATATAGAATTGCTAGTTTTAAGATTTACGTAGATGCTGGTCACCTAATGAACAGTACTGGGTGCGCAAAAGTCAAAAAAACACGTAATGTTATGTTTTGTTATAATAAACGGTTATTTTTTGCACCTTTCAATTCACCCTGATGTGTGAATTTAGAATTGCTGTTCTTACGTTTTACGTAAGAGACTTGCGTCAATGAACCAGTACTGGGTGATGCAAAAAAGTCAAAAAAACACGTAACTGTTTGTTTTGATATAATAAATGGTATTTTTTGCCACCTTTCAATTCACTGTGGTGAATATAGAATTGCTGTTTTAAGATTTAGTAGATGCTGCGTCAATGAACAGTACTGGGTGGGCAACAGTCAAAGAAAAACACGTAAATGTTATGTTTTGATATAATAAACGGTTAATTTTTTGCACCTTTCAATTCACCTTTGGTGAATATAGAATTGCTGTTTTAGATTTTACGTAGATGCTGCGTCAATGAACAGTACTGGGTGCGCAAAGTCAAAAAAACACGTAACTGTTATGTTTGATATAAATAAACGGTATTTTTTGCCACCTTTCAATTCAACTGTTGGTGAATATAGAAATGCTGTTTTAAGATTTACGTAGGACGCTGCGTCAATGAACAGTACTGGGTGCAGCAAAAGTCAAAACAACACGTAACTGTTATGTTTTGATATAATAATGGTATTTTTTGCACCTTTCAAATTCACTGTGGTGAATATAGAATTGATGTTTTAAGATTTTCGTTGATGGCTGCTGGTCAGGATGAACAGTACTGGTCGTGCGCAAAAGTCAAAAAACACGTAACTGTATGTTTTGATTATAATAAATGGTATTTTTTGCACCTTTCAATTCACCTTGGTGATATTAGAATTGCTGTTTTAAGATTTACGTAGATGCTGCGTCAGTAATGAAACAGTACTAGGTGGCGCAAAAGTCAAAAAACACGTAACTGTTTTGTTTTGATATAATAAAACTGTATTTTTTTTGCACCTTTCAATTCACCTGTGGGTGAATATAGATTGCTGTTTATGATTTACGTAGATAGATGCTGCTTCATGAACAGTACTGGGTGAGCAAAAGTCCAAAAAAACGTAACAGTTATGTTTTGATTATAATAAATGGTATTTTTTGCACCTTTCAATTCACCTGTGGGGAATATAGAATTGGTGTTTTAAGGATTTAGTAGATGCTGGCGTCAATGAAACATACTGGGTGCGCCAAAAAAGTCAAAAAACACGTAACTGTTATGTTATGATATAATAAATGGTATTTTTTTGCACCTTTCAATTACCTGTGGTGAATATAGAATTGCTGTTTTAAGATTTTACGGTAGATGCTGCGTCAATGAACATACTGGGTGCGCAAAATGATCAAAAATCACGTAACTGTGATGTTTTCGTACGATACCCGGTATTTTTGGCAACAAACAACCTGTGCTGAACCTACAAGATTGCTGGATTGTAAATTAAGTGCTAAGGTGGATATATCAACAGTCACAAAAATTAAAATGAAACACCTATCTGAAATGTTATACTGACAAAGTGGAGTTTTGCAGCTAACAAAGAGACATGCAGTTGACTAGAAATGATGCTTGTTTATCAATATAAGTTCAGGCGGCCCAATATCAGGAAATATTTCAATAGCAAATGTTAATAATAAAGGATAATTCACTACAATGATTACAATAAGTCTTGGTGAACTTTATCCAATGTTCTTTATTTGATATAGATAGAGCCTTGTCTGTGTTCGCCCGCGGGCCCCCCCCCCCCCCACCCCGCTCTCCCACCGCGTGAATTACATGCGGTAGAATGCTGCTTTAAAAATTCTCTAGCTAACTACATAATTCTTCAAATCTCTAATTCTAACTAATGGACGGATCACAGCTAATAGTAGAGGGGGATTTCTCTGTGCAGAAATAGACTTAATTTCGCTGAGCTGTTTGGCCACAGACAGAGCGCAGTCCTTTCCCTATGAGACGCTTGAGAGACACTGAGGCTGAAACAGGAAACGGCTGTTCTATGTAAAACGAGGGACATGTGATTTTTTTTCAGCCAATCGGCAACCATACAATCCCAGTCATGACGTCGCACACACATGTCACCATGCTCTATTCCTGTAATCTGATTTGTGGCCCCAAACAATTACAGGAAGCGCCGTAAAAAGGCGCGAGCTTTATAGATGATGCTCAGATTTTAACCTTAATTATCGCATGATCTGGAAAATTCGATCACCATAAAAACCTTGCCGATTTCAACTTTGTCGATAAAAATCGCTCAACACTACTCCTGACCTGTTCCAAGCCATGAAAGGGTTCAGAGTTCAATTGCCTGTCAACACTGAAGCACAGCCTGTGAATGCCATCTAGTGAGTAAAGTGAGCAACAACCATCATTAAGGATTCGGGGTCCACCCCCTCATCATATCTCCAGCCAGTGAGGTGCAGCCTAATTATCATAATTAGCTGATGGGAGGTTAGGACACCTGAGATGGTGAGTTGGGCCTAAAAGACACATATGTCTGGCTACATCTTTGTACTACGTGTTTGGGGTTCAATTCCTGATTGAGCTGTGTTCCATTTCTTCTTCCATGTCCCCGGATCTGAAAGCCGACCATTGTAAGTGTAAGGACTTTCTAAGTTTCTCCCATGGATGTTAAAACTGTTTGCTATCCGTATGTCATATGGATTGTGTTTGTATTTTGTATGTAAGCACTGTACCTTTCTTTGTATTAAATATTACAATTAATATGCTTAGTTCTTGTCTGCTGTAAAAACCCATAAGCTTGAAGAAGTGTTTTTAACCCTGTAGCTGCTGGAGAGCAGTTAGGTAACCTATTATTGAAGAAAGGTGGTGGCAGCGGATATATTTTTGGGGTGCTGGAACTGTCTTGGGGTATGATTTATGCTCGATCTGCCACCTGAGTGAGAGTTGAATGCAAAGAGAACTGAGTGGAAATAAATCAACTCCATTACAGTGGCCCTCATGTCGCGCGCTGGTGAGTGTGTACGTGACACAAAAGGACCTGCAAAAACACACCCACTATAGGTGGGATCATTCTTCACTTTTTTTGCAAAAACCTAAAACCACCCCAAAAACCGCGCCAAAAACCTGGACAAAAAAATGCTCACTCACTTTCTGAGCGGTTTATATTGAACTGAGTGGAACTAAGTGGAAATAAATCAACTCCATTACAGTGGCCCTGATGTGTTTATATTGACTCCATATTTAATTTTCCCTCTAGAAACCGGGCGGAAGAATGAACATGTTCTATGTTTTTTGGACCACCGGCGGTGTGAAAAACTGCCTGGCGGAAAATCCGTTCAGGGGGGACTGTTGAATGGTTTTTCTATTGAAGTCTATGGGGGATCGTTGCTTGAGAGTTTTCACATGGTTTCTAAAGCTGCAAACCGTCTGAAAAACTGACCAAAAACCCTTGCCGTGGGGACATGCCCTTATACAAGCTGTACACTGACTACTTTACATTGTATCAAAAAGTCATATCTTCAGTGTTGTCCCATGAAAAGAAATAATAGAATGTTTACAAAAATGTAAGAGGTGTACTGACTTTTGTGAGATACTGTATATCACTGTCAATAAAAACAAACCCTAGAAGTATAACTTTTACTTCTATCCATCAAATCAATACCAAAACATACAACACTTTGGAGTGAGAAAATACTGTCACAATCAGAAAAGGAAATATATGGATATACACATATATAAATGGATGACATCTTCACATTCTGCTATGGGATAATAGAAGATATAGTGAGGAATAATGAAACTTTCCCTATTCCTTTCCCTCTATATCCTTTTCTGGAGGTGGAATAATTGCCATAAAAATAGTGCCCCACCTATCGGTGGCTCACCCTATAAATTCCTATATATTAAGTATACAGCAAAATGATTTAGGGTAACATGTATGATTTATGGCGTTTAGACGCCATAAATTATAAGCATTAGAAGAGTATAGAATGCGCCCGAATTTATGAACTTTGTCTACTGCGGGTCACAAATCAGCCGCATGCTTTCAAAGTGGTTTACCTGTACCAGCTGATTTGTCGCACTGAAGCTACAAATATGTAGTTTTGTATGGTTCTAGTGCGCCCTGCCTCCCGCACGCCCCCCGAAATCAGGCGCATTACAAAGTGTCGCAGGTGGTATGTAATGCGCCTGATATTGGTATGCGGGAGATTTAAAACTATAGCGAACAGGGATGCGCTAGATCTCGGGCTGAAAAGATGCCAGACCTCTGGTGCAGCCCCATTCATACATGTCGCTCTAAGTGCCTAGATTCATAAAACCTGACCACAGGATAAATTTCTAATTTTTCTCTTCCTTTTTCTTCCTGGCGCGTTTCTCCCTCCTAAAATATGGGAAGGTTCATCAAAGGACTTTATAGGGTTTCATAGATGTAGGACATGTTTCTGTGAATCCAGAAATCACTCCCAGGTAGATGGCAGAGGAAGAGCTGTCTATACCATACCCACAACACTCTTAAATCCATCACATATACCATAGACATATGGGGCTGTTCCCAAGGTATGCACCTACCTAAATTTAAATGTCCTATAATTTTCACTGCGCAAACTGCAGGGTATGTTTACTGCCACTTCCATGACAACCGTGCTCAGTATACAAAGCCAGAAATACGTCACCCAAAGTCTGAGCCAATTGCTCATCAGAGCTGGCGTCTTGCGCAGTTTAAATATTATTGCTCAGGTGCAGTATATTCCCATTGACAGTCAGTGTCTGAGCCAATTGCTTATAAGAGCTGACGTCTTGCATGATTTAGATATTCTCGCTCAGGCGCAGTATAGTCCCACTGTCAATCAGTGTGTCCTGAGGCTCTCATAGTGCAGGTGCAATGGACACTGATGTATGTTGTCCGCCATTCCCATGCCAACTACGTTTGCCAATTAGCTAAACTGCGTGAGACGTCGCCTCTGATGAGCGATTGGCTTGGACTTGGCTTGACTTGGATGATGGATTTCTGGCTTTGTATGCTGGCTGCGGTTGTCATAAAAGCGGCGATCAACAAACCCTGCAAAGCATGCGCAGTGAAAATTATAGGATGCTGAAATCTAGCCAGGTGCATACACCTAGGAGCAGTGTCTATGGTATATATGGTAGATATAAGAGTTTGTGGGTAGGATAGAGACAGCACTTCATCTGCCATCTACCTAGGAGTGATTTCTAGAGTCATAGAAACATGTCCTACATATAGGGACAAGGATAAGGATGATGAACCCTCACATATTGTAGGAGGGAGAAACGTATCAAAGAAAAAGGGAAAGAAAATTGAGGAAGTTATCCTTTGGTCAGGTTGTATGAATCTAGATACCTGATCATTTTGTATGTTTTGATTTGCTGTATTTGTTCACTGGGGAATATATAGGAATTTATAGGGTGAGCCATAGGTAGATGGGTACACCCTTTGTGGGGCGATTACTCTGCCTCTAGGGATATAGCGGGAAATGAATATGCAAAGTTTTATTATCCCTCCCTATATCTTCTATTACCCTATAGTATAAAGTGAACATATTATCCGTTTCTATATGAGTAAATACATATATTTCCCTTTGCGATTGTAACAGTATTTTCTCACTCCAAATTTTTGTATGTTTTTGTATTGTTTTAATGGATTGAAGTAAAAGTTATATTTTAAGATAGGGTTTGTTTCTCTTGACAGTGATCTATGAATAATTCTTCCCAATGTCCTCTCCCATGTGCTCAGCTATCTTATGTGCTCAGAGTCTCTGGTAACATGTAGTCTGGCTTGTGTGCATTCTTCTTCCACCTTTCCTACTTAGCACATCTGTGTTAATTGGCATAGCAGACAAAAGGGTCCATTAGGACTACGCATGCTAAACAGTCCTCACTGGAATCAATAACATGATACAGTGACTGCAACATTATACATCATACAGAATATTTATGTACAAAACAATTAGGCAAACCAGAATTAAACATTTGACCCCAGAGGCTCATTTTCCTTACACTAACCATTCAGGAAGTTTTCTAGGATTAGAAAATAGTATCTGTTTCTCTTTCAAAAATAGTGCCAATTGGGTATGCTTCACTACGAAGATTAGCTTTCAACACCTAGGGACAGGCACTTGAAGCCTTTTTCCAAATATATTGCTTTGTTTTGTTTCAGAGATATTTTATCTGCTCTGAGTGCACACAGATCGGCATCTGAGATCAAGGAGTGATGTCACCGCAGGTCAGGTTAATCATTTGTTTAGTTTGAGCTCTGAAGCTCTGTGGAGTATAGATAACATCTCCTGCTCTCTTGTCAGTGCAATTGGAAGAGCTGTGAATATGGAGCTTACATGCTAATCACTGCTATTAAAACACTCACAGCCTAACCAGGATGAGACAGGATGAATAAATGTAAACCTGCCTGTGGCTCTGAAACAGCATGGCGAGACAACCCTTTTAAGAGCGCAGCTATTTATGGATTTTTGATTTTGTTTTCTCCGCCTTAAAAAAAAAGTCATAAGTTTTGTATTTTCCACCTACATAGACACTGTTTTTTTCAGCTGTACTTTTTAATGGTACCATACATAACCATACAATATCATGTACTGGGAAACCAAAATAAAATTCTTTGTGGGATGGAACTTGAAAACACATGCACTTTGCGGGGTTCATTTTCATGGCATTCACTGTTCGGGTTAAATGACATGCTATCTGTATTCTGTGGGTATGATTCCAGGGATATCTAATTTACATAGTTTTCATTATCTTTACTTTTTAAGAAAATGAAAAACTTTGAAAAAAATGTATAGTTTTCCAAAGGTAATGCAGTATTGTGAGTTTTTTTTTTTTTTGCGGGACACAGTCTAATTTGATTAATATCAATTTGGATTGTATGCAAGTTTTTGATCTGCTTTACTACATTTTTTCTGAGAGGAGAACTAAACAAAAAAAAATAATTCTGGCAATTCCTTTGAGGAAGCCTATTGGCGAAACGCGTTAGGACTAGGATTGGCGACCTGCGGCGCCTACATACCTCCCTCGTATTCTGATGGGTAAATATCATTATACTTCTGCTGGGCTTATTATGGTTTTTTGAACCTAATTCACATTAATGTTGCCCAGTTTGATATACACTCACCGGCCACTTTATTAGGTACACCTGTCCAACTGCTCGTTAACACTTAATTTCTAATCAGCCAATCACATGGCGGCAACTCAGTGCATTTAGGCATGTAAACATGGTCAAGACAATCTCCTGCAGTTCAAACCGAGCATCAGTATGGGGAAGAAAGGTGATTTGAATGCCTTTGAACGTGGCATGGTTGTTGGTGCCAGAAGGGCTGGTCTGAGTATTTCAGAAACTGCTGATCTCCTGGGATTTTCACGCACAACCATCTCTAGGGTTTACAGAGAATGGTCCGAAAAGAAAAACATCCAGTGAGCGGCAGTCCTGTGGGCGGAAATGCCTTGTTGATGCCAGAGGTCAAAGGAGAATGGGCAGACTGGTTCGAGCTGATAGAAAGGCAACAGTGACTCAAATAGCCACCCGTTACAACCAAGGTAGGCAGAAGAGCATCTCTGAACGCACAGTACGGCGAACTTTGAGGCAGATGGGCTACAGCAGCAGAAGACCACACCGGTGCCACTCCTTTCAGCTAAGAACAGGAAACTGAGGCTCCAATTTGCCCAAGCTCATCGAAATTGGACAGTAGAAGATTGGAAAAACGTTGCCTGGTCTGATGAGTCTCGATTTCTGCTGCGACATTCGGATGGTAGGGTCAGAATTTGGCGTCAACAACATGAAAGCATGGATCCATCCTGCCTTGTATCAACGGTTCAGGCTGGTGGTGGTGTCATGGTGTGGGGAATATTTTCTTGGCACTCTTTGGTACCAATTGAGCATCGTTGCAACACCTTGTGGAATCTATGCCACCGAACAAATGAGGCAGTTCTGAAGGCCAAAGGGGGTTCAACCCGTTACTAGCATGGTGTACCTAATAAAGTGGCCGGTGAGTGTATATGAGGTGTGCGGCATTACACTCGCTCCAATTAACTTGCGTATCTTTAGGTGTATACAGATATTTAGGATAGATTTTTTTGAGAGCTATAATGTGAATAGACACTGGTTTTATACTACTATTATTATAGCCAATAATTAGCCCTCTTATGTCACATTTACCTCTAGTCTGTTAAGTCTATCTTTATTGCTAACACAGGCACTACTTTTTGTGAGCGTTTTTGCGGTCTTGTCTCCATTTTGTATTGGCCTCCTCTTATGTATATGTTTGTTATTGTTGTTTATTTGTTGTCTAATTTAATAAAGTATTTGTCAATTTTTTAGAGATATGGCTCAATTTTTCTATGTATAGATTTGCAATATGGGAGTTTCTCTATACTGTACGGTATGGTGTTTTGGTACCTTGTATATAGGACTTATTGTATGAGGTACATGTTCTTATCAGGGCAAAACCATAATAAGTTCCCCGGTAAAAGTTCAATAACCTGGTGATGCAAAGAAGTATGCAGGAGCAAAATAATTACAAACACAAGAAGAAATATACAAAAAGAAGTGTAAATATGAACAGAAAGCGAAAAAAAAACAAAGGGCAACATGTATGAAAACTGTCTAGGTCTAAAACTCACTTTGTTGTCCATGGCAACCAATCAGAGTGCCCCTCTCATTTTTCCAGAGCACTATATGAAATGAAAGGGACACTCTGATTGGTTGCTATGGGCAACAAAGTGAGTTTTAGACCTAGACAGTTTTCATACATGTGGCCCAAAATGTATGAAGGTGTCCCAAGAAAAGCAAATGACCAGCTGATGAATGAGATAACCCAATGCTCTAAACAGGCTTCATCAGGGCTGTAAATACTGCAACTTACCGGGGCACTTATCATGGTTTATCTCACTCTTCTGGCACATTTTTCTTTTTTCTTTCCATTTCCATGTTTCAATGTGCCTGGAGTTGGATGCTTTATAGTTGTATACCCTTTCTTTGTATACTATTCAGGAGTACAAACATGGCCTTCATTCGGTCCCCAGCTGCCATGAAAACCAGATAACACTCACTAATTGCGTACGGGGAAGTCAATCAGGGCTGCAACAGACTGTGGCCCTAGTGTCTTATAATTAAAACATTGCAGTCATGTGTACCTTGGCATTTAAATGATTAATTGGCCCGGATGAGATCTGTCTCCAATCCCAGCCAATAGTGAAAGGCCCTGGCTGTAACTTACATTGAATACCCATCATGTGTGGAGCGGACTCAGCAAATAAATCCTCTCCATACTGACTCTGTAACAGTTGAACGTACCAGAATGTCCAAATGTGCTAAAGGGTTAATACCAGAGATTCCATTTAATTCACCGCCAACCTGCTAAAGTTCACTCGTGCATGTTTCTATCTTCTTAATATTTTTTTGTTTAAAAAAACAAACAAAACAGAATAATAAAAAATGACACCCTTAACAAAGTAGAAATTTTTTGTATGTCCAAAACAAATTAAAAAAGAGTTAAAGGGATTAAAAGGGTTATTCAAGATAAGAAACACATGGCTTTTCCAAAAAAAGCATCACATCACATAGCAAATGAATCAGATAGAACTGCCATACCACATACAAGTAGCTTTGCACTGTTAGGACCGGTTCACAATGCTTATTCAAGCCATAATTGCGGGACGGATTCCGCCCGCAATACGGCTTGAATAAGGGGCGGGGCGGGGGCGCGGCGGAGGCGCTGACTGCCGGCCCCATAGCCTTTCACTATCCACGGCGCATATTCCGCCACGATAATGAACATGTCAATTTCTCCCCGCCCGGCGGATTCGCCGAGCGGTAACGAGAGGCGGAATCCACAGTTCTCTATGAGAACTGTGGATTACCGTAATGGCTGGGACGGATTGCAGCCGTATTGCAGCGCAGTACGGCGCGCAATACGGCTGCAATCCATGCCTAAAATAAGCCATGTGAACGGCCCTTTAAAATAAAAGCAGGTACCTTTTTTTTTTTTTTAATGCATTTTCAAAGCTTTTTAAGAAGAATTTAAGAAACAAAAGATGTTGACAAAGATATAAAACCATTCTGGCCAGTAATCCTACATGGAGTGCAGAAGTGTGCACATCATCATTATCATAACAAACAAGTGTAATTTAGGTTAAGAAAAACAAATTAAACGCCCAATACATGTGAGAGATTTCCAAACCAAGAAGTACAAATTTGTTAAAAGGATATAACTTTACAAAATGGAGAGAGATGAAAACAGTCAGGGTATAACAAAAGAAGTGGTCAATCAAAAACAACAATGATCAGAACATGGATAAAATAAGATAAAAGAAAGAAAATTACCGGTACAAGAGAGAGAAGAGAACTATTAGATAGTGGGGTATTTGGACAGTTTAAGAAAGTATTACACAAAGGTAGAATAGAAGGGGTACAGAAAGAAATCCGGTCCCCAAAAAATTTGGTAGTATTTAGTCAACTAATTGGCGGATTCTGCCCTTCATTTCTTCATTTCTTATAGGTAAGGAATGTCTTTTAACCAGGCAGTGATCACTGGAAAATGGGAAAATATCCAAAATCAGGGAATAGTTTAAAGTTAAAATATCATCTTATCTAGACATAGAACTATAAATATAGTAGATTGCTTGGTGATACACTAGAGATACTGTATGCCTACTGCATTTAGATTACATTTACAACAATAACGAACCCTACCTTGGAAAGAATTTTGCTAAATTACCATAAATTTGGCCATAAAATAATGTTAGTTATTATTATTTTATTATTGTTATTTTAGAAAGAAAAATGCCAAAATTTGAGGGAACAATCATCAGTCAAAATTACATGCATTTCTTTTATGTTTTGTTTTTGCTTCTTTTTAGTTATCTTACTAATACATGCTTGACTCCACAACAGACATAAAATCCTCATAGAAACTAAACATATAATAGACTAAGGGGGAGTGGCTTTACACATCATTGTATGCCTTACCTAATATAGGGCCACAAAATTCACTTTGTTGCCCATAGCAACCAATCAGAGCGCCCCTTTCATTTCAGATAGTGCTATGGAAAATGATAGGGGCACTCTTATTTGTTGCTATGGGCAACAAAGTGAGTTTTAGACCTAGACAGTTTTCATACATATGGCCCATAGACTCAAATTTTTTTTGTGAGACAACATCTTTAAAGTTTAAAAACTGCTCATATAGCTCCATTACTTGCTACAAATTTATTTTGGGCAGTCTCCTCAATTGCTGCTCTGGAATAGATCAAAATTGTATAATAGAAATATTTGCACTTTTAGATCTTCTGCTTTACAGTTTGACCTGTATCATATATAGGGCCTCATGTATGAAAACTGTCTAGGTCTAAGACTTTCTTTGTTGTCCATAAGAACCAAACAGAGCTCCCCTTTTATTTTATATAGTGCTCTGAACAAAATAAAGGGGGGACTCTGGTTGCTTTGGGCAATAAAGAAAGTCTAAGACCTAGGCAGTTTTCATACATGTCCCCCAAGATCTCCTTCTCTGCTCTTCTCTTTTCTACTCCTCCCTTTTTCATCAAAAATAACCTATTGTTTAACTAATGTTTCTATGTTAAGCACAGTTTTTATGAATTTTTTATTTTTTTTATTTTTCATATCACTATCAATATTTTCAAAAATCCTAAAATCTTCCAATTGGGCCACATGGCCTGATAATAGTTAAACTCTTCTTGTTCTGCAGAGAAAACTTTTTAGTAGTCTCCTCCACACAGGAAGTATTACACTGAAAGGTGACCCCAATGTGTATAGATGACACTGGATCCATCATATAAAAGTCAACGGGTCTGCTCCTGTTCACAGGCTCCTTTGACCATGAAGCTGTTGTAAAGCATCTCTCTAAATGCTGTTAAATGAAGTTCAGGCAAGATGGCTGCCCCCATAATCACACACAAGAAAACAAATAAAAAATTCTAAAATTAAAACAGAGAAATACAACATCCAAGAGGAAAATAATATGTATCAGTACCTAATTTTGATTAGCAAAAAAAAAAATGTTGATATCTCATATGTAGCTCCAATAATTAAAATTGTCCCAACACAACAGAATATCAACCACCTTTGAAACAAAAAGCAAGCTGAAAACCCATATACTGTAAGCAGGAAAGTCAACAACCTACAATAACTTTGCTACAAACTATACTATCATATGAAAAGCTCCATGGGTGTAACTAGAGAAGCCTGGGCCCCATAGCAAACTTTTGGTTGGGCCCCCTCCTCCCCACACCCTCCCCCGACCATGAACAATTAACGCGACCTCTTAATAAGTCATGCAGCTACTAGATAACGCAAGGATCAAATAGCTCACCATACATATCACCATGATACTGCTACCAAGCAAATCCCACTATACCAAGACCAACATTACCAGTAACGCTACTACATATTTACAGATTTATACCGGCAAAACACAAACACAAACTATCACCACTAAAGTGACTGACTAAAACCCCTATATTATTACTAAATAAAGATAAGTATACAAAGACCAATATTACCACCTTATAGTGACCAAATAGTGGTATATACCAGTATAAACGTGCTCCGCAGACTATATATTACCTCCATACAGTGACCATTTAGTGGTAGATACCAGTATACAAAGGCTCTGCAGACTGTGTAATACCCCCATACAGTGTTAATATAGTGATAGATACCAGGCTCTGCAGACATATAAGTGATTACAGTGCAGTGACATCTTGTGACTCATCTTAGGCCTCTCAGGTGGATTAGCTGAGGAGAACACCAATGGCGATTTGCTCTGCTAAGACTGGGCAGTCCTGCCTCTGAACGCTCAGGATAGAGGGCCTGGGCATTCTGAGGCAGGATATGCCGGGTCCCTGGGGTGCCTGGCCTTGTAGCCATTGCTACGGCTTCTCCCCTGGTATTTCCGCCCCTGAACAGCTCCTATCCTCACCTCCTGTCTCCTTTCTCCTTTCACTTGCAGGTTGAAAGCTCTCAGACAGGATCCTTTTTCCCTCTTTACTTTGTCTTCACTCATTTAATTGATGTTTATTGTAATTATTTTTTGCCTTATGTTAAGTATTTAAATCCCTTTTTTTACAGCATACTACAGTAAATGGTGACTTAAATTGTATAATAACAATAAAATGCATCAACTTTATTGAGAGGTGCATACATGTGTCTCATCTTTGTTTAAGCCAGAAAGTCCTATCTATGTCATTTTCAGGCGCACCGTAGGTTAGTGTTACTTTTTGCATTATTCTTTTGCTTGAAGGGTATTAAATGTGTTGGTCTTTCATTGTCCATGTCCATCAGACTTTTTATGCTACTTTTGAAAACTGGCAAGTGGTGTAAAAAGTAGCAAATTTTAGAGAAGATATGACTTGCACCATAATTTGCAATTTTATTACACCAAATAAATGATACAAATGGTTTAATAAATGTCCACCCTTTATCCCTCATTCTATAATACATGAAAATAATTAATGTATTTAGCTATCAGTGCTACTCGATATTTCTTAAAATGTTTTATTCTTATCATGACAAAAATAAATTGATGAAAAACTTGTGCTTTACAATTGCATTAATAACCTTAATTTGAGGTATTTCAAATGGCAAGGAACAAAGCAGTGAAGCACTTTTCTAGTCAAAATAACATGAGTAGGTAAACAGTCTAAAAACAAAGAACAAAAAAACCTTCAGTACATTTCTAGATAAAACCTGGTTATTTGGTTCCTGTAGAAAACTAAAACATCTTGTAGTTCTGTTAAAAGGTTTAAAATAGCCTTGATGACTTTCTGTGGTGAAATAAGAACAACCGATATTCCTCTACAACCAAGGGCAAGTATTAGGAAATCACAATACTTAGATGATAATCACCTAGATTGTGTAATTCATAGCAAACATACAAATTACTGTACATATATAGCACAAATCAGTATTACATAACTAAATATTCTGGCTTCATGAAACATCCCTTAAAGAGAATCTGTCATGTCTGTTTTAGTAAAAACTTCCGTTTCCTATAAAATAATTCTAGAATATATTTTTTTCAAACCTTTATAGTTGGGGTTGTTTCACTGTTAATTTACTGTTAAAAATGGGTAATACCAAGTAGGGGCTGGGCTCACACGGCTTATTCAAGCCGTAATTGCGAGACGGATTCCGCCCGCAATACGGCTTTAATAAGGAACGGGGGCGGGGGCGCTGCCCGCCGGCCCCATAGACTTTCATTATACACGGCGCGTATTCCGCCGGGATAACGAACATGTCAATTTCTGCCCCCGCTGCAGCTTTCGCCGAGCGGGGGAGGAGAACGGAATCCCACTGTTTCTCTATGAGAACTGAGCATACGAAATGGCTGGACCGGATTTCAAAGCAGTAACGGTCGCGCAATAAGGCTGCAATTCCGTTCTCAAAATAAGCCGTGATTAACTGCCCAGATAGTCAGTATGGTGTTCCTCTAGGGAGTGTGACCTGCACAGTGCAGGCCATATCCTCCTCCGGCACGGTTTTTTTCAGCCTGTTATTTCGGTTTTTGAAAAACGGCTGAAAAACTTTTACATGGACATAATGGGAAAATCCATGAGATGGGGGGGCGGATGCCCCACTGCACAAGATTTTTCGTCCCAGCCGGTTTTTCAGTACGGGAAAGATGAAAATAAGTCTATAGAAAGGGGCGGGAGGGCTTTTCTTCCCACGCAAACCTGGAGAAAGCCGTCCCCCCGGCGGCCGTTGTGCACGGTACGAAAGCAGGAAAAATACCGGTCAGATAAACGACTGGTATTTGTCCTGTGCCGTGTAAACGCCCCCTAACACTGTTCAATCAGTGCTGACAGTCAGTGTGTGCAGGAAAACATCATTTTCATAACTGGAATGGTAACACCCAGATGACAGATTCACTACATTACTAGGGGGAATAACAGAGGAACAGCACAACACAGAGAAGAGGTTCCACGATTGTTATTTCACAGGGAACAGAAGGATTTACTAAACTAAACATGTCAGGAGATATCAAGTAAATTATTTCTGTTAGTGACCAGGGTTTGCCTAAGCACCACATCCTAATTGTTGTGTCTTCTTTTATTGTTTGCTGATTATTTGAGTCTCATGATTGCCTTCCTTATGTTTGTTCCCTTTTTTCTTTCTACTTATCCACCATCTTTCTATATCTCTTCCTTTCAGCCTAGGACTTGCCACTTTCACAGTAATAATCACAGTTACTTTTATCTCCAAAATGACAAGGGAGCATCCTCTACATCTAGAGAAAAGAACATTTCACCATTATCATTGACACCGATTCTTTACTGTTAAGTGGTGAGACTATGATATTGGACTCATTAAACAAATTCAAAAAGTTCTTGGATTAGAAATATATAAAATTACAGGATATGGACTAGATTCTAGGACATTGATCATTCATTGTTTACAACTAGTGTTGAGGCGATTAGCGATGGCTATCGAGATCGAGACTATAGTCGATAGTCGTCCGCTAAACGATAAGGTATTTTCGATCGTGAAGCATCGAATATGAGCTATTACCAAATAAAGGTCTATGGTGAAGAACAAAACCTACCTTATTACAACCCAAACCAAGGCTGAAACTGAAATTAAACATCCACAACAGTCAAATGGAGAATACGTGCTACATCTTAGGCAACACACATAAGGTTATAAAAGTCACAGAAAAAAAGTCACAGACCATTCACTATCCCTGTCTTGTACCACAGCATGACCTTGAAACCTGCATTCACCCTCAAATTAAAAAAGTGCCAGAAGGCAGTATGATTTGAACCATCATCAGGGGCGTAACTACCGGGTATCAGATTCACGGGGCCCCTGCCATAGGGGGTCCCCGGGGCAGCTGCTACTCGCGTCCCAACCCTGGAAATGCCGCTCCTGGCCTGCCCGGCAGTGAACTTAACAGTTCACTGCGGCGGGCGGGGAGCTGCGGGGCCCCATCGCATTACACCCTCTGAACGCCCTGGCCCCCCGGCCCAGCGTTCAGAGCAGCGCTGCTACGTTAGTCTCAGGACGGAGCGCCGGATCGCTCCGCTCTTTACTTCCGCCCAGCCCGGCCCTCTCTGTGGTCACTGGGCCGCGCGCGTGGTGGGGATCGTCCACATCCCGCGCCGCCCGCGCTGAGGCCGCGAGAGGCTGCAGTGGAGCATCAGAGCGGAGCGAGCGGTCGCATCTGGGGAGCGTGGACCGAAGGAAATTAAAGTTGTTTCTTATTTTATCTACCCCATATGCCATCCTATAGCCCCCATATCGGCCTGCCAACAGCCCCCCATATGCTGCCTGATAGCCCCCATATTGCCTGTCTATAGCCACCCTTTTGCCTGCCTAAGGCCCCCCATATGCCTGCCTATACCCCCTCAAATGCCTGCCTATACCCCCCCAATGCCTGCCTAAAACCCCCCATAAACTTACCTATAAACCCCCCAAAGCCTACCTTTAAACCCCCCATTAAGCCTACCTATATACCCCCCATATGCCTGCTTATAGCCCCCAAATGCCGCCTATATCCCCCCATATTGCCTTCCTATAGCCACCCATAAGTGCCTGCCTATAAGCCCCCCATAGCTGCCTAAATCCCCCCCTATTCTGCCTATATGCCCCCCATTATGCCGTCTAATACCCCCCATATGCCTCACTATACCCCCCATATGCCTACCTATACCCCGCCATAGTCCGCCGATAAGCCCCCCAAAAACCTCCTATAGCCCCCCCATAATGCCTTCCTATAGCCCCCATAATGCCCTGCAAATAAGCCCCCCATAATGCCGTGCCATAGCCCCCCAAATGCCTACCTAATTAGCCCCCAAATCCTGCCTATAGAGCCCCCCATTATCCTGCCATAGCCCAAAATGCCTGTCCTAAAGCCCCCATAATGCGGCTGCCTATAGCCCCCATATGCCTGCCTGCCTATACAGCCCCCCTATATGCCCCTGCCACCTATACAGCCCCATATAATGCCTGCCTGCCTATACAGCCCCCTAAATGCCTGCCCGCCAAAACAGCCCCCTATATGCCTGCCCTGCCTATAACAGCCCCGCTATATTGACGCCTGCCATACAGAAGCCCCCATAAGCCTGCCCTGTATAGCCCCCCAAATGCATGCCTCTACACCCCTATATGCCTGGCCGTATACCCCCACAAGCCCCCCTGCTATATACCCCCACAAGCCTGCCGATCTACTTATATGGGGCCCCTAATAGCTACCTAAACCCTAAACCTACCAGGCCCCAATAGCCACCTAGACCCCTGACCACGTGTAAAGGCACCGCTAAAAAAATAGCTACACATAAAACCCCTGCCTGCCTATAAGGGCTCTCTATTTGGCTTACCTAAACCTTGCCTATTTGGGGCCCCATATATCCTATCAAAGCCCTGCCTCTCCTAAATGTACCCCAAATAGCCATGGGTGGCAGGTTGCTGGTAAAAGACAGGATTCCTAAGCAATTGAGTCTCAATCTGCCAGGTACAATGGTCGTGGAGATGTCATCAAGATGGCTGACTTGACCGATGCAGAACAAAAGAGAAAGTCAACGGACCTGTTCCAGAGAAACGTCACCATGAGATCACAAGATGTAACTGCCCACTGTAATCACTTTATATGTTCTGCACAGGCTTGTACACATGCTGTCTACCACAATATGGTCACTGTATGGAGGTAATATACATCTAGCAGAGCCTGTGTACACTGCCAGTCAACCACTAAATGGTCCCAGGTAATGGAGGTAATATACAGTCCTGCAGAGCTGTGTACATTGTGTCTACCATTATAAGGGTTCACTGATATGGGGCTAATATACAGACTGCGAGCCGTGTACATTGTTGTCTACCATTATATGGTCACTGAATGGGGCTAATATACAGTCTGCAGAGCCTGTGTACACTGGAGTGCTACCACTATATGCGTCAATATGTATGGTGGTTATTATATACAGTCTGCAGAGGCCTGTGAAAACCTAGTAAATTATATCAACTTTTAATGTCACTTATTATTATATATTATTATTATTAACAGATTGGTCTTGTGTAATGATCAGTTAATAGTGTAATGTTATAATTCAGTCACTCTGTGTGGTAATATGGAGGTCGTGTTCTGTTGGTCATAGTCAGTTCCTTAAGTAATAAGCGTTTATTGGTAAATGATTGGTTTAGGTATTGTGTGGATTTGATTGGTAGCAAGTATGATTGATGGGATATGTATGGTAGAGGTTATTTTGCCCTCTTGGTATTATCTACATATTAACAGCATGTCCTGGAACATGGTCGAGGGGTCAGGGAAGGGGTGGGGCCCCATCCAAAAGTTTGCTCCTGGGCCCTGGCTTCAACAAGTTACAGCCCCTGCCATCAAGTTACTTACCTTGAACTGACATTGAATATCCCTGTCCTGGAACGCAGCATCGAGCCCTATAACCTGCATTACCCCAGATTTAAAAGGCCGGCAAAAAGATACTTTCAACCACCATTTTAGTTGAACTGGACACAACTATATCTGTCCTGTAACCGCAGAATGAAACATTAACCTTCAGACCCACTCCGTGTTAAAAATGCCAGAAAAAGGATCCTTTTCCAACCACCATTTTTTAGTTGAATCTGGACATATACTGTCCCCTTGTCCCTGGGCCACAGTATACGCATTAAAACCTGTCCCAGACATGACCCCCAGATTACAAAGTGCCGGAAAAAGGAGTCTTTCAAACCACCATTTTAGTTGAACTGGACATTGACTTAGAACTGTCCCTGTGCCACAGCAAGACCCATGGCCCGGAGTATACAGTGGTTGCGGTTAGAGCCAGCAGGCGGTCCGTCATCTATTAACAGACGCCAGGTTAAAATGCCTGATGACGAGCAACGAAACTGTCGTGCTGAAGCCGAGTGCGGAAGCGGTAAGTGTGAGAACTCAGCCTTCCACAGTACACAGTCAAGACCTGGGATGCGCTTTTGCCGCCTCCATATGATGCGGAACCAATTGAGCTTCACCTTTGGAAATATCTGGTGGTTAACGCTCCCGTAACACCGAAGGGGCCCTTTTGCTGGCATTCTTTTTCCTCATTTTACACAAACGGCTTGGAGGAAATATGTCTCTGTACATAGTGTTCTCTGTCCGGTGCTTCCAATACATCCATGTTCCTCTGAAAACCTACACTGTTCAAAAGGAATTCCTGTACCTCCGCTTGTACAATCAGGAAGTTTTTTTACCAGCTATTTTGGTACATGCAAGTTTTTATAGTATTTAATTCTAGAAATCACATTTAAAATAGGATGGAATCCCACCATGTCTTTGTTGTCTCTATTTTTTCATTTGATACAATGGGTTGACTCAATACAGGATTGATACTATGTTAAAGATTCTTGCAAAAACAAGTCCATTCTTGCAATATGGTCCATTAACAGTGATCCAACCAATCCTGTTTTCTGACAGCACATCCGCCCTTGAGCCACTCTTGACAATTGTGAAGAGACAAATGTATGTTAGAAAACAAAATTTTTAGAATAGGTACATGTAGTATATGCTGCATTTCACAGCAAAATTCCCCCAAAAATTCAAAGCATGACCCTTGACCCTTTTTGACAATTGGTGAAGGAACAAATGTCCTGATTAGAAACAACATTTATTTAGAATAGGACCTGTATAATAGCTGCATGTCACACAAAATGCCCCCAAAAAATTTTCAAAGCATGACCCTTGAGCCACTTTGGAACAATTTGTGAAGAACAAATGTCCTGATATAAACAAACAAATATTTATAAATAGGACCAGTAGTATACTGCATGTTCACAAGCAATATCCCCCAAAAATTCAAAAAACATGACACATTGAGCCACTTTTGACAATTGTAAGAACAAATACTATTATAGACACAACGAATTTTTAGAATAGGACCTTGTATTCATGCTGCTATTTTCAAAGCTAAAGTGCCCTCCAAAAATTCAAAGCATACCCCTTGAGCCACTTTGGTCAATTGTGAAGAACAAATTTCAGTTAAAACAACATTTAATTAAATAGTGCAAACCCTTTAGTATTGCTGGCCTTACAAAGCAGCATGACCCAAAAAATTTATAAGAAATGACTTCTCAGCCAATGTTAAAAAATTGTGAGAGGGGAGAAATGCCACTTAAAGCCACATTTCTGTTCCAAAGGACCATAATTAATATCTGTATCTCAACAGCCGGGATAAAACGAACCATGTCATTTCACCCCCCGCCGTAGCAAGCTTCGCCGAGCGGGAGGAGAGACGGAAATATCCACAGTTCGTTCTATGAGACTGTGCATAACCGTAATGCTGGGACGGATTTTCACAGTAGGCGCGCAAATACGGCTGCGATCCGATGCTCACGGGAAAATAAGCCGTGTGAACGTCCCATTTAGTCAGTTTGGAGTAACCACTAAGGGAGTGTGTCCCAGCACAGGCAATGCCTTTTCCCACGGCACGGTATTTCAGCCGGTAATCTGGTATTGAAAAACGTGCAAAAAAGACATTACATGGACCAAACATGGAAAAATCCCTGCAGCAGGTCCCCCCGACTCGCGCACAGATTTTATCCCCCCCAGTGCTATTTCCAGAGACTGAAGATGAATATGTCTTAAGTGAAAGGGGAGGTCTTTTCATTTTCTCCGCAAACGCGTGGAGAAAAGCCGTCCCACCGCGGCCGTGTTCACGGTACGAAATCGAGGACAAATTACCGTCAGATAAAACAGACTGGATAATTGTCAATGTTCTCGATTTACACGCCCCGCTTAACATTGTTCCAAAATCAGTGCTGACGTCAGTGTGTGCAGGAAAACATCATTTTCATAAAAGAATGGTAACAACCCATATTGACAGATATCAATAACATTACTAGGGGGAATAACAGAGGAACAGCACAACACAGAGAAGAGGTTCCACGATTGTTATTTCACAGGGAACAGAAGGATTTACTAAACTAAACATGTCAGGAGATATCAAGTAAATTATTTCTGTTAGTGACCAGGGTTTGCCTAAGCACCACATCCTAATTGTTGTGTCTTCTTTTATTGTTTGCTGATTTATATGAGTCTCATGAATGCCTTCCGTTATGTTTGTTCCCTTTTTTCTTTCTACTAATCCACCATCATTCTATATCTTCATTCCTTTCAGGACCTATGACTAGTGCCACTTTCGCACTCTGACGAGTGAAAGGAATCAGCCACAACTCAGTCGCGAGGTTACTCCACCTGTCGGAGCGGTCACACATACGCACCAAGAACACCGCGCGAGTCCACACAGTAGTGGGCGTGCGATCCTCACACAGTACATCTATCAACCAAGGATCACAGATCATAAACCACCATTCTCTATCTCTCTCTCTATCTCCACACCCCAACCCACCATCATCTCTGTCTCTATATCGCCCATTCTATATTCTGGGACTCCGAACGATTCTTACTGTTAAGTGGTGAGACTATGATATTGGACTCATTAAACAAATTCAAAAAGTTCTTGGATTAGAAATATATAAAATTACAGGATATGGACTAGATTCTAGGACATTGATCATTCATTGTTTACAACTAGTGTTGAGCGATTGCGGTTGGCTATCGAGCTCGATCGATATCATAGTCGGGGAGCCCGCTATCGATAATGTTATTCGATGTAGAGCAAACGATAAAGATCGATTACCAATTAAAGACAATAGGGGATAAACAAAAACCTTCAATTATTCCACCCAAACAAGGCTGGAGACGCATGAAATTAACATCCACAGACATCAAATGGATACGTGCTACTCTTTGCAACACACTTAGGTTATAAAAGTCACAGAAAAAAATCACAGACCATTCACTATCCCTGTCTTGTACCACAGCATGACCCTTAAACCTGCATCACCCCAAATTAAAAAAGTGCCAGAAGGCAGTATGAATTTAAAACCATCACAGGGGCGTAACTACCCGGGGGGAGCATTTTTGCTACGGGGCTTCTGCGCTTAGGTGGGCCCCGGAGCAGCTGCTACTCCCCTCCGCTACCGGTAATGCCGCTCCTGGGCCTGCCGGCAGTGAACTTAACAGTTCACTCGGCGGGCGGGGAGCTGCGGGGCCCAGCGCATACTCCCTCTGAACGCCCGGGCCCCCCGGCCCGAGCGTTCAGAGGAAAGCGCTGCTCGGTAGTAACAGGACGGAGCGCCGATCGCCCCCGCTCTGTTACTTCCCCCTGCCGGCCCTTTCTGTGATCACGTGGGCGCGCGCGCGGTGACGTCACATCACCGCGCCGCCCGCGCTGAGTGCAGAGGCTGCAGGGAGAGCACAGACGGAGCGAGCGGCGCATCGGGGGAGGGGTGGACCGAGGTGAGTAAGTTGTTTCTTTTTTTTTATCTACCCCATATGCCTGCCTCTAGCCCCCCATATGCCTGCCTACAGCCCCCCATATGCCTGCCTATAGCCCCCATATGCCTGTCTATAGCCCCCATATGCCTGCCTATAGGCCCCCTTATGCCAGCCTATACCCCCTCATATGCCTGCCTATACCCCCCAAATATCCCTTTGCCTATAGCCCCCCATATACCTACCTATACCCCCCATATGCCTACCTAAACCCCCCATTTCCCCTACCTATACCCCCCATATCCGCTTATAGCCCCCATATGCCCTGCCTATAGCCCCCCCATATGCCTCCCTATAGCCCCCAAAAGGCCTGCCTATAGCCCCCCCATATGCCTGCCTATAGCCCCCATATTCCTGCCTATAGCCCCCCATATGCCTGCCTATAGCCCCCACTATGCCTCCTATACCCCCCATATGCCTACCTATAGCCCCCATATGCCTGCCTATAGCCCCCCATATACCTGCCTATAGCCCCCCATATGCCTCCTATACCCCCATATGCCTGCCTATAGCCCCCCATATGCCTGCCTAAAGCCCCCATAAGCCTACCCTATAGCCCCCCATATGCCTGCCTATACCCCCCCATATGCCTGCCTAAAGCCCCATATGCCTGCCCTATACCCCCCCTTATGCCTGCCAATAACCCCCATATCCTGCCTGCCTAATACAGCCCCCTAATGCCTGCCTTTCCTATACAGCCCCATATATGCCTGCCTGCCTATACAGCCCCCAAATATGCCTGCCTGCCTATACAGCCCCCTATATGCCTGCCTGCCTATACAGCCCCCTAAAATCCTGCCTGCCTATACAGCCCCCATATGCCTGCCTGTATAGCCCCCATATGCCTGCCTCTACCCCCCTAACTGCCTGCCGTATACCCCCACAAGCCTGCCTATATACCCCCACAAGCCTGCCGATCTACTTATATGGGGCCCCTTTAGCTACCTAAACCCTACCTATAAGGCCCCTATAGCCCACCTAACCCCTGTCTACCTTTAGGCTCCCTATACTACCTAAACCCTGCCTTCCTATATGGGCTCTCTATTGGCTACCTAAACCTTGCCTATTTGGGGCCCCATATATCCTATCTAAGCCCTGCCTGCCTAAATGGACCCCATATAGCCAGGGGGGCAGGTGCTGGAAAAGTCAGGATTCTAAGATATTTGTGTCTAAATCGCCAGGGACAAGTGGTCGGGAGATGTCAAACAAGATGGCCGACTGGACCGGATGCAGAACAAAAGAGAAAGTCAACGACTGGGCAGAGAAACGTCACCTGTTGAGTCACAAGATGTAACTGCAAATGTAACAAATTATATGTCTGCACAGGCTGTGTACACTGCTGTCTACCACTATATGGGCACGTAAAGGAGGTAATATACAGTCTGCAGAGCCTGTGTACACTGCTGTCTACCACTATATGGTCACTGTAGGAGGTAATATACAGTCTGCAGAAACCTGTGTACATTGGTGTCTACCATTATATGGTCACTGTAAAGGGGGTAATATACAGTCTGCAGAGCCTGTGTACATTGGGTATACCATTATTTGGTCACTGTATGGGCTATATACAGTCTGCAGAGCCGTGTACACTGGTTCTACCACTTATGGTCACGTATGGTGTTATATACAGTCTGCAGAGCCTGTGTACACTAGTATATAACCACTTAATGGTCACTATATTATTATATATTATTATTTTAGACAGTAAATTTGGGCTTTGGTACTGATCATAATAGTGTAGGGTTATTATTCAGTCACTTATGTGGTGGTAATTTGTGGTCGTGTTTTTTGGTGGTATAATCAGGTCCCTTATGTAATAGCGTTATTGGGAAAAGGGTTTTGGTTAAGTGGATTTGATTGGGAAACGTATGATGGTGATATGTATGGTGAGGTATTTTGCCCTTTTTATTATCTACATTATCTAACAGCATGTCCTGGTACATGGTCGTGGTCAGGGAGGGGGGGGGCCCCATCCAAAAGTTTGCTCTGGGGCCCTGGCTTCTCTAGTTACGCCCCTGACCATCATGTTACTTGAACTGGACATTGAATATCCCTGTCCTGGAACGCAGCATGAGCCCGAAACCTGCATGACCCCCAGATTTAAAAAGTGCCGCAAAAAGGAGTCTTTCAACCACCATTTTAGTTGAACTGGACACTTAATATATCTGTCCTGTACCGCAGAATGAACATTAAACCTGTCTGACCCCATGTTTAAAAAGTGCCTGAAAAAGGAGTCTTTCAACCACCATTTTAGTTGAACTGGACATATACTGTCCCTGTCCTGGGCCACAGTATGACCATTTTAAACCTGTCTGACCCCCAGATTACAAAGTGGCCGGAAAAAGGAGTCTTTCAACCCCCATTTTAGTTGAACTGGACATTGACAAGAACGGCCCCTGGGGCCACAGCATGACCCGGGCCGGATTTAAACAGTGGGTGGGTGGGAGCCCAGGATGGCGCCCGCCCCATCTATTAACACCGGGGTTAAAAATGCCCTGATGACGCAGCAAAAAAAACTGTCTGCGAAGCAAAAGTGGGGGAAGGGGGAAATTGGTGAAAATCCACCTTCCCCCATTCCCACAGCCAAAACCTGGGTACCTTTCCCCCTATAAGGGCCCCAAAAATTAAAGCTTCACTGGAAATCGGGGGTTTAAAACCCCCTCCTTTTTAAAACCCAAGGGGGCCCTTTTTGTTTGGCATTCTTTTTTCTCTTTTTATTTCAACTGCTGGGGGAAATTTTGTCTCGTATTTTGTTTCTCTGTCCGTGCTCCATACCCCCCTGTCCTCTGAAAAACCCCTACATGGGGTCAAGTTTTTTCCTGTCCCCTCCCTTGAAAATTCGGGAAAAATTTTTTTAAACCAAGCTTTTTTGTACATGAAAGGTTTTTTTTAGAAATTAAAAATTCTAGAAAAACCACATTTTTAAAATAGGTTTAAAAGGGGTTTTTTTTTCCTTCCTTTTTTTTCAAAAACATTTTCCGGATTGATACAAATGTTAAAGACCTTGCAAAAACAATTCATTTTCCCAATATTTTGCCCAAATTAAACAGTGTCCTACCAAATTTCCTGTTTCGACAGCCCCAAACACCCTTAAAGCCACTTTTGAAAATTTTGGGGAAGAAAAAATTTCCTGTTTGGGAAAAAAAATTTTTTTAAAAATAGGCCCCCTTAGAAATAGCTGAAATGTCACGGGCAAAATCCCCCCAAAAAAAATTCAAACATGACCCTTGAGCCATTTTTGGCCCAATTGTGAAGAACAAAGTCTGTTAAAAACAAAATTTTTTAGAAAAAGGACCTGTAGTATAGCTCATGTCACAGAAAAAATCCCCCAAAAATTTAAAAAACTTTAAAACCTTTTTAAAGGCCAAATTTTTTGGACAATTGTGAAAAACCCAAATTCTTTTAGAAACAAAATTTTTTTTAAAGAATAAACCATAGTAAGCTCCCTTTAAAAAGCAAAAGCCCCC
Source organism: Phyllomedusa bahiana (assembly GCA_025379985.1). NCBI lineage: Eukaryota > Metazoa > Chordata > Amphibia > Anura > Hylidae > Phyllomedusa > Phyllomedusa bahiana. The sequence goes on along the minus strand of JAODAL010022935.1, from coordinate 29,241 downwards.
AAAAAAATTCAAAAAAATGACCCTTAGCCATTTTTGGCCAATTGTGAAAACAAATTTTCTTTAAAAACAACTTTTTTTTTAAATGGCCCCTTAGTTTTGGCGCTTTAAAAGAGCAAAAAAATTTGGCCCCCAAAAAATTTCAAAAAATTGACCCCTTTAAAAGCCCCTTTTTTTGGTTTCCAAAAATGAAAAAAACAAATGTTTCTAGTTAAAAAGTAAAAACCATTTTTTTTAAAGGACCTGATTTTTGGGCTGAATTTTTAAAACACATAAACCCCAAAAATTATAAAAATGACTTCTCACCCCAACTGTTAAAAATTGTGAGGGAGAAATGCCACTTAGAAGCCTCATTCGTTACCAAAGGACCATATTATACTGTATCTCACAGCAACATGTACCTCAAAACCATGACATTGCCCGAAAGATTCTTTTCTCTTAAGAGAAAGTGAGTAAATGAGAATACGGTGGTTGTCATGAAACCTTGCTGTCTTTTACAGTCCCTCACACAGCAAAAGAGAATAAAAGATGGAAAAGGAGAATAAAAATTGAGCAAGTAAGAAATGAGATCATTTTTTAAAAAAAAGTTTTCGAAGAGGTACCATTTCTGTTGAAAAGGAATGTAGTAGACCCGGCAACTACATCGTTGACCTCGGCAATTTGGGCAACAAACATCATCAAGATTCCCTGGCCTGATGCATCTTGACGAAAGGTCAGAACGATCCACCTGATCTGTGAAAAGCCCGGATGACGTTTTTCTGTAATGACGCCTCACTGGCTGAAAGGTCCGCTCAGATTATGACGCTGGCTGCTGGGCAGGACAACACCTCTATGGCCGTGACGAGCCAGCATCGGCCAATCGTCCATTTTGATACCAGAAGTCTTTTGGTCCGACACATGCAAAAACATGAGACACAGATAGTCGGCACCATGATCTGTAAGCTGTTCATCTGTGTGTTGGGATGTTGCCTGCATTGCATGCGTTGGTGAGTGGTCAAACACAAAGATTGCCAGAGGCACCCCCATTACAGGCTTCGCCACCTGCCCTGCTGCTAGCCAGCTACGCCTACCATGGCACTCTACTGCTGTCACGTCGCGATGTTGTTCCACCGTGACATTTGGGTGTAACGAGAAGCAGCACGCAACAGATGTCACCAGCTCTTGATCAATCAACAAGTCTCCTCAATATCCTCCTGCATTTTTAACTGCTCTATTTGGGTGGGTGGAAGGAAAGATGCTGAGTTTTGTTATGTACCGTGAGGAATCCAGGAGGGTGGCCACCCCAGTAACTGTTGTACATCTTTGAAGTACTTAATGCAAGATCATGATTGGAGGAAATATGGAGCATCCAAGCACACATGTAGAGACGCGCTGGAGGCGCTTGATTTCCCAAGCCTCTCTGGGTCGAGGGGCAAACTAGCAAACTAGATCTTTCCTCATCTTGCCTCATCCACCTCAAATCTCGCCAACCTCTTTCCAAGGCAGTGACGTCCTGAACATCGGTGTCAAGGAATACCTCCTCCTCCTACCTCCTCCGCAGCCTTCGGCACAGCATCACCACAGCCATGACTTGCCTGAGATGAATTCAAACCTGAGAGCTGATGCGCCACCTGCACAAGCTCTGGGACCCCAAAGCCACTGCCTAATGAAGACCGATGACATTGTGAAACTGTCGGCCCTTGGATTTGAAACGGAGAGAAATGGCATCCCGCACACCGCATTCTGAGTCCTCCGTCTCCTCCTCCTTCTCGCTTGCCGGGACCTGTTGTTTCAGAGTGTCCAAACGATCAGATCCAGACACTAAGATCACCACAATGCTACATTGCAGACGAAGGGCTATTGTCCGCACTGACCATTTATGTTGGCTTCTTCAAAACTGGCATAAGAGGATTGTGAGGCAGAAGGCTTCTCTCACCTGCCGTCCACTCTCGGTGGTTCAACACCCCCGAGGTCCGCACCGCTGCTTATGTCAGCCCATTGTCACTTCATACTGCGTACATGGCATTGCCGCAGCAGCCACAATCGCTGAGCATGTTAGGAGGGTGGAATTCCAGGCGTGTTTGCAACGTCAAACAATTAGACGGTATGATGGGAGGGCCGAGCTGACGCTGCAACACCAGCCAGAGGCGGGACGAAGCAGGGTGCGAAAAGAGAGCGGAAGTGCAAACTCAGACCCTCGGAGCCTTCTTCAGCCGGAGAAGTCCAGAGACCCGAGGTAAGCTCATAGAAATGTTCTGGAGACGACAAGGTTTCATGACATGTGCCCATGGCAAGGGATGTTGCTCCAGCCTACGGAATCTTAAAGGACGGCCAGCAGAATTCGCCCATTTTCTGCACACCACCTTTTTGGGGGGCCCCCCCCCCCCCCCTTACAAAGTTTCAAGTCACCCAGAACCATCGCGTCGTGGGAAACGTTCTCGTTGCTTAGCAGCCGGTCCACGAGCTCTGACCTGTGTGTGGACGAGTCGGCCAAGGCAGATAAATTTCAACATGGCCCTGGTGTCTCTGGGCACGTGATGGCCACCAGAGGACTTTCTTGGGGTAAAGAGCCCTTGCAACCATCCCAGCGGTTTTGAAGCGGTGCGCCGAGCCTGAGAGTCCACTGTCACCCGCCCCAGGAGAACATCCCACCCAGCTCACCCACATGGAGCTGTCACAGAGATATAGCGGCCTTGCCCGAGCTTACTAGTCCAAGTGTCGGTGGTGAGACATGGACTTTCCCGGAACAGATGCAGACAAACGCGCTTGAAATTTTAGATACGAACGTAGGCTGGCCAGGGCAAGGGACGTCTTTTTCTGGCAAAGAAATGCCTGCTCCGGGGCACTCTGCTATTGGGGCAGGCGAGGGCCAGAACGTGGCGAACCATCTGTGGTCTCACCATACGGAAAGGCAACATTTCACAAGGCCAAAAGCCTGCAAAATAGCCAGAACAGTTCAGGCTTTTGGCTTTGGGATGGTTTGGGTCTAAAGTGATTTCTTCTGCTCCCAACCCTGGAAGACCTAAGACACTGGGGTGCTGCAAGACTGGGTCCTCGTTAAAAAACGGTCGTGCAGGTCGTCAAACTGGCGGAAGGTAGAACAGGGGTAAGGTGATGGGTCTATCTGGTGGTGTGCTGGTGAGGTACTCCACTCTTACGGCGCGTAGACGGTGAGAGGCTGAAGCAGAAGGCTGATCCCTGATCATGACATCTGATGAGACATGGCAGCACTGAGGCAAACGCTTGAGGTGGTGGCGTGAGGAGGAGGAGGCGGAGACACAGAGGGTGTTACAAATTGTTGGAGGTCCCGGTAGTCGTCTGGACTTTTTTGGCCAGTGTGCCCTCCATTTTTCTAAGGCTCATATGCATTCGCTGTACAAACAGCACATGTGACTAGACATGTTGGTGGTGGTTAACCACTTAAGGTTCCTGCCCTCTACTTATGCGTTTACGGCAAAGGCGGCATAAGACATCGCAGGGCTGCGAATCAGGAGGCTTCGCCAACAGAAGTCCCAGGCTTGAGAGGCGACCGGACCTTTTTGACGGTCGAGCTAATCGAGAGTGGGGTTTGCGCTCGACCCGTTTAGGCTTGCGGAATCATACAGCGGACTTCTGCCAGACCTGACGCCGTCATCCACTTTTTGTGCGTGGTGACCCGTAATGACACTTCCCCATCGTCTTTCCTCCTCGTACCACTGATGAGAGCACCACAAGCAAATTTCCGCGGCGCAAAGAACACAGGAATGGATCCGCAATGTCATCGTCATCAACATCGATCAATCATCAACACAGGTGACTGTGGTCGACACCTGACTTTCTGCATCCAGAAGCGCGAGGCTACATGCAAGCGCACTGTGTCGCAAGTCGTTGCCTCTGACCGCCTGCGGGATTTTTGCCGATTGACCGTCTTCCCTTCACCTCCTCTGATGGCATCAGTAACTGGTCGGTCAGAGCAGACTAAATCCATCCTCTTGAATCTTTTAACATGCCTCTGTCTTCTCGACACCCAACCGCAATTTGTCATCAATAGAGGTCCCGCAGACAATGGATTTATCCACAGTGGTGGGTACACGAGTTGACATTTGGGCTGCTTCATGTTATGGACGGAATGAAAGATGATGCTGATGACCAACATTTGTGGCCGTGACTTGCGAGGACGAGAGGTAAGACTGCAAGATGCAGGATGCATAACCACAGAAGGGCAGATAGCGACGATGTTATCGTGTACTTAGAGCTCACAGGCTCTGACCCACGTATCAGGGCCTGACGGTCCAGCAACTGACGATCCCGCGGCATGCGTGTTGTCGCCCAGCACTGAGGAAAGGTGCACCTTCTCACTCGGTACCTCCTCTACCATACTCCCATGTGCTAACCCACCCCCTCTTTGCTCGCTTACCACCTGCATTTGCTTCCCATGTTCAGAAATAATAAGACAATTTTGAGAAGGTATGGAAAGTATTTGGTAAAGTCCTCTTATTAAAAGAATGTAAATACAACCAGCTAATCTCAATCCACTCTAATCAAAGACCAATTGTGGATTCAAATTTAACTGCAAGGTAGTCGTATCACAAATCATGGACTGGGCAAAAGTCCCTAAAACACGTATCTGTTATGTTTTCTCTGGTATAAATAAACGGTATTTTTTGCACCTTTCAATTCACCTGTGGTAAATATAGAATTGCGTTTTTGATTTAGTGGTGCGCGCAAAGAAAATCTGGGTGTGCAAAAGTAAAAAAAACACTAACTGTTGTGTTTTGGTATAATAAACGGCATTTTTGCACTTTCTTTCACTGTGGTGAATATAAAAATTCTGTTTTAAGTTTTTCGGGGATGCTGCGTCAATAAACAATGCTGGGGGGGGCAAAAGTCAAAAAAAACACTAACTGTTATTTTTTCTATGATACCGTATTTTTTGCCCCTTTTCAATTCCCCTTGGTGAATATAAAATTTGCTGTTTTAAAATTTACGTGGTGCTGCGTCAAGAAAAATGCTGGGTTCGAAAAAAGTCAAAAAACACGTAACGTTTTTTTCGTATGTACACGGTTTTTTGGCAACAAACAACCTTGCTGCTACAAGTTGCTGGATTGAAATTTTAAACTGAAAGGGTGGATTATAAACAGTCACAGGTTTTTTGGGGGTTTAAAATTAAAATAAACACTATTAAATTTTAAAAAGATAAAAAAAGTGGAGTTTTGCCCCTAACAAAGGACCTGAGTTACAAAAAAGATTGTATCCAATTTAAGTTCGGGCGCCCATTACCCGGGGAAATTTTTCAATAGCAAATGTTAATAAAAAGATTTTCCCACTACAATTTCTACATAAGTTTTGGTGAATTATCCAGTGTTCTTTATAGATAGAGCTTGTCTGTGTTCGCCCGCGGGGCCCCGACCTGCTGCCCCCCCCGTGAATTACGCGTTGATGCTCCTTTAAAAAACTCTACTAACTACATAAATCTTCAAATCTTAATATAACTAAATTGGAAGGCACAAATTAGTAGGGTTTCCTGTGCAAAAAGGGCTAAATTTCGTGAGCTGTTTGGCCACAGGCAAGCGCAGGTCCCATCCCTATGAGACGGAGAGAACACTGAGGCGAAACAGGGGAAAAGCTGTTCTTTTTAAAACGAGGTCAGTATTTTTCCAGCCCCTGCAACCTCACCCCCAGTCAGACGTCGCAACACATCTCCCTGCTTTAAACTGTAATCGATTTGCTGGGCCCCCAAAAATTTCAAAGCGCCGAAAAAAAGGCGCGTCTTAATAGATATGCTCCTTTTAACCTAATTATCGCATGATCTGGAAATTCCGATACCCTAAAAACCTTGCCATTTAACTTTGTCGATAAAAAAACGCAAACCTTTTTACAACTATATTTAGAAACCTATTGTAACACTACCTGGTTTCTACCTGTGCCCTTGTGTTTTGGTTTTTCTTTAAACTGAAAAAGGCCCCGGGGCGGGTTAACCGGTCGAGGTGGGTGGGATTAATTTAACCCCTTTCCGACATTAGACATAAGCTTGGTTAACGCAAATGGATGTAAGTTTACATCCTGATGATCGTGTGAACTCTAAAACAGTTTTCACATGATTGCTGCGGGAAATCAGCTATACATTACAGCTGATATCCTGCAGCATCAGCCCTGACCAAAGATTAATCCAGGGAGGGTGATTTACCCCTTTGCTGTTGCGATAAATCTCAATTGTGGCAGCTAAGGAAAAGACAGAGGGCTCCCCTAATCTCCATTGGATCAGCTATGGTGCAATTGCGACTGCTGATGCTTACCTGACAGCCCCAGAAGTCTTTGTTAGACTTCCAGGGCTGCCTGTGACATCACTATGCCCTGTCGTGCCTGTGGACATTGTCGGGCATAGTGATTGACAGTTGCCATGGAGATCAGTACACAGCATTAATTAATCTGAAGATCACTGATACAAGTCCCGTATGGGGAAAAGTAAAAAAAAAAATATTTAAAAAGTAAAAAAAGTGAAAAAAAAAGTAAAACACAAAAACAAAATAAAAACATGTACACCACCCTTTTCCCTTTATAAATGGCAATTGCCCCAAAAAAGATCAAAAATAAATAAAGTAGGCATACAGTATTTGGTATCAGCATGTGTGTAATGACTTACCCTATAAATCCGTCATGTTATTTAACCAACACGGTGAATGCTGTAAAAAAACAAACAAAAAGAAACAGTAACAGAATTGTAATTTTCGTTCATCCTGCAGGGCATAAAATGGAATAAAAAGCGATCAAAAAGTCATATAAATGCCAAAATGGTACCAATAAAAACATCAGTTCCTCCCTAAAAAAAAAAGCCCTTACACATCTCTGTATATGGAAATTATAAAAAATTTAATGGCTATCAGAAGATAGTGATGCATAAATATTGCTTTAAATAATAAAAACACTTTTTTTTTAAAAGCGCTTCAACATAAAAAAAAACTATGTAAATTGGGTATAGCCATAATCCTGTTGACCTACAGAGTAAAACTAACTTGTCACATATACTGCATGGTGAGAGCTGTTAAAATAAAAATAAAAAAACACTACTAGGATTGCAGTATTTTCTTCACCTTGGCTTCCAAAAAATGGTCAAAAGTCTTTTCCCGCAAGAAACAAGCCCCTACACACTCCATACACAGAAAAATAAAAAAAATATTGTTCTCAGATTATGATGATGCAAAAACGTGTTTTCATTTTTGAATTAAAAGTGTTTTTATTGTGCAAAGGCAGTAAAATATAAAAAAATATATGGGTATATCTGTAATCGTATTGATCTGCTGAGTAAAGCTAGCATGTCATTTATACAGCACAGTGACCGCTGTAAAAAATAAAACACACTACCAGGATTGCTGTAGTTTGTTCAAAAAGCCTCACAAAATCCTTGCTAAAAAGTGATCAAAGCATCATATGAACCCCATAATGATAACAATGAAAATATCAATTCATACCACAAAAAATAAGCCCTTAGTCAGCTCCGTTTACAGAAAAATAAAAATGTTATGGCTATGAGACTATGACAACATAAAAACGCAATTTTTTAAACGTATTTCTATTGTGTAAAATTAAGAAAGCATGAAAAAAAAAATTATATAATTTTAATTGTACCAACCTGCATAGTGAAGTTATCATGTCACTTATGCTGCATGGCAAACACTGTCAAAATGAAGCCTAAAATACAATGGTGGAACAGTTTTTTTTTTCCCCATTTTCATGGCCCAAAACTAAAAAAACAACCTGTGGCCCAAATGCAAAATACACCGCTAAATGAGATTCCTGAAGGGTGTTGAATCCAAAATGGGGTGAATTCTGGAAGGTTTCACCTGTTCTGGTACTTTGTGGGCTTTGCAAATGCGACATGGCGCCCACCAAACTCTGCCTTCCAAAAGCCAATCACAAGGCATTATGGGAAAGGGGCTGAGAAACCCACAGCGCCTCTGTTGGATGTAACAAATCCTCAATTTGCTTTTGACCCACCAAGTCTTGAGAAAGCAAAAAGGATTTTTTAGTCAAGCCAGTATCTCTCATCTGCAGACAACGCTGTTTCGGGACTTTTGTCCCTCTTCAGTGCAGCAGAGCAGTACTACCTCTGCTTGCTGAGAGGCAAACGGAAAGTTCTCAGAAGAGAGATCTCTCTAAAAATTTTTGCTCCAAGACTCAGTGGTCAAACAAATTGAGGATTTGTTTAAGCCAACAAGCCTTGCTTCTTCAGCCCATCCTCATACATGCCTATGTGACATCAATGCTAGTAGAAGGGCTGAAACCAAGCGCCTTGATGTAAACAAATCCTCAATTTGCTTTTGACCCCCGTCTGAAGCAAGGATTTGTTCTTAGCCAAGCCAGATCTCCTCTTCTGCAGCAACGCGTTGGATTTTCCTCCTTCATGCACGCCAGCCAGTATCGCTCTGCTCTGCACTGAAGAGGGACAAAAAAACGGAAACAGCGTTGTCTGCAGATGAGAGATACTGGCTTGGCTAAAAAATCCTTTTTGCTTTCTCAAGACTTGTGGGTCAAAAGCAAATTGAGGATTTGTTACATCCAACATTGCTTGACCCCGAGTCTGAGAAAGCAAAGGATTTTAGCCAAGCATACTCTCACTCGCAGCAACGCGTTTGGATTTTTCCCTCATGCACCACCTATCGCCTTCTGCACTGAAAGGACAAAAAAACGGAACATCGTCTGCAGATAGAGATACTGCTTGGCTAAAAAATCTTTGCTTCTCAAACTCAGTGGTCAACAATTAGGATTTTACATCAACAAGGGCGTGTGGCTTCTCACCCTCCAAAGCTTGTGATAGCAGATCAATAAGCGAAAGCAAAACAACTCTACAACTGTTCGTCGTCGTGCTCTCCTTAAGGAGAGATCTTCCCTTCCTGAGCTACTCGATGCCTCCCACACAGCCAGCAGTATCGCTCTGCTCTGCACTGAAGAGGGACAAAAATCCTGAAACAGCGTTGTCTGCAGATGAGAGATACTGGCTTGGTTAAAAAATCCTTTTTGCTTTCTCAAGACTCGGTGGGTCAAAAGCAAATTGAGGATTTGTTACATCCAACAGAGGGCGCTGTGGGCTTCTCAGCCCCTGTCCCATAATGCCTTGTGATATGCAGATGCTAAGTAGAGGGCGAAAAGGCAAAACAAACTCTACAAGCCGTTCGTTCGTTCGGTGCTCTCCTTAAGGAGAGATCTTCCCTTCCTGAGTTCCAAAAGCCAAATAATGCTTCCTCTCTTGTACGCCCTGCCATGTGTCCAAACAAAAGTTTACACCCACATATAGGGAATTGCCAAAATAATAAGGAATTGCATAACAAATCTTGGGGTGCTTTTTTCCAGGATTCCTTGTAAAAATTAAACATTTGCAACTAAAATTTCAGATTGTTGGAAAAAAATATTTTTTTCATTTTCACAGCCTAACGCTAAAAAAATTTGTGAAAAAACCTGTGGGGTCGATATACTCACTACACCCCTGGATTTATTCCTTAAGGGGTGTAGTTTCCAAAATGAAGTCTTTTTAGGTGTGTTAATTAAGTTTTAGCACCTTAGAATGTCTGCAAACCTATAGTAGCACTTAAAGAAAATTGTAATGAAAATGAGACCCCAAAGTTCAATAGGCGCTCCTCCTATTCTAAGGCTTGAGGTTTTGCCAAATAGCACACTAGTGCCACATATGGGATATCTCTAAAGTTGTCAGAATTAGGGGAATCAATTTTAAGATGCATTTCCCATGTCACTTCTACCGTGTTCCAGTGAGTAATAGATAAAAATATGAAAATCTGTAATAAAAGTAAAATTTTAAAATTTTACCTCCACTTTGTTTTAATTTCTCTGTAATATGCAATGGGTTAATAACTTCCTAAATGCTGTTTTGAATACTTCAATAGGTGTACTTTCTTAGATGGGGTCATTTATGGGGGTATCTAACATACAGTCCCCTCAAAGGAACATCAGAACTGGACTGATTCCTAAAAAAATCAATGTTCCAAATTGTCTTGAAAATGTGAAAAAATACTACTAAATTTCTAAGTCCCCTAATGTCATAAAAATAAAAAGACATTTAAAAATAATGATAACCTACAGTAGACATATGGTAGATGTTAGCTCTAAACTAATTTTTGTAAAATAATTGTCTTGTATACAGGAATTTTTGAATTTTTGAAATGGCAACTTTTTACAAATTTTCACAACATTTTAATATTATTCACAAATAAACAAGGGTTGTATGGATCAAATTTTTTACTAACTTGAGAAAATATTCTCAGAATCTCATGGATAGGTAAAACTATCAAAAAGTTATTCTCACATAAAATGACAGATGCCAGATTTAAAAAATGGGGCTCTTTCAGAGAGGTCAATACTGGCTGTGTTCTTAAGGAGTTAATAATAGACGAATGGAGGGAGGTTGTCTCCATTCTTGACCATGCTGTCTTACAAAGATCTTTATTGTATCCATCCATCCCAATTTTTATTCAATGATCAAATTTTGTATTAAATTTTTTTGATATTGATGATCGGGGTTTACATTTTTACAGCTTCTCTAATGCTTCTTTGAAAATGTTTTGCTTTTTTTTTTCTACGAGACTGCCCAACAGTGAACTCATCTTGGGAGATTGATTAATGGTCTATTAATATCTCCTTTTGGCTACTCCTGGCCTTTTACTTCTAGTTAATAAACTAGGGATCTTATCGGACCAACCTCCGTAGGGTGAGTCACCCTTTTCGGGCCAGATCCCCTGCTATACAGGTAGGTTTGTTGTAGAGAAATTTTGTTTTTTCTCCAACAACTACTGTTGCCTCCATAAAGCATCTGTGCACATTTAATTATTCAGTGTGTTTGGACACCCATGAGAAAATCATGACAGGAACACCATGTGGTGATTAATTTCCTGAACACGAACAGTTGTTTGGACACCTACAAGCACACCACTACAGGGTCATGTGAGTCAATAAAATTTTGATACCTTGCTACAGTATTCGTAATATTTACATATCAACTACATAAGAGGCGATTGGTAATTAGTGGTAATTTTTTTGTATATTTTCACAATTGTTTTATCATTAATACAGTATAAGCAAAGGTTAAGTTTTAGTCTTAGGCACTCAGTGATTTCTTTATTGATTTTGATGCTGAGAGTATATATATATATATATTTTTATAGTTGCTGTATTTCTGTTTGTTTAGACATCACAGTTGATGCCTGGGGAAGACCTTACATAAGGAGAAATTATACATCCAAAGAGGCACCAAGGCGGAACAACAAGGACATAGCACAGCAGGACCAGCGGTATTATTTAAGTATTGCTAGGCAAAGTAAATAAAAGAAGTGACATCTTGGAGTCTTCCTCTTGTGTCATAGCGCCATCTCAACATTTGGTTACTAGCAAAGTCTAATTTTGGGTCCCACAAGACTACTGTTTCATTAGAGGACACTCCATTTGAAGCCCCAATGGTAAAAATCAATTTAGTGCTCACACTCTTTATTTTGCAGGACTCAAATATCTAGTCCCAGAATGTTTATCACAGAGACACATGATACATCACCATCATAAACGTTGCTTTTCGCTGACATTTATAAAGTGGTGAACAGCGGCACAACAGCTAGGTAGATAGCATATAATTTATGAAGAAGCAGTAGTTTTCTTAATAAATAACCCAGATGGAAAAAAACTGCCTCTCAGCCAGATTCACTTCAAATACCATTGTTTTTCATGCAGCAAAAGGGTGGGTAAATATTAGAGCTATAAAACCAAGAAATGCAAAACAAAAAAAAAAATAAAAATGCTATGAAAGATAAAAAAGAATAGAAATATGGGATTTTTCTTTTTTATTTATTCTTAACGCTGTTCACCATATGAGATAACTAATGTGATAGTTTTATAGTTTCAGTTGCAATGATAGTAATTATGGATAGTTGTCCTTTTTTCCATAAATAGGGATTTTGTAGGGAGGGGGGAAGGATTTTTATATTTCACTTTTTTATTTCATTGTATTATTTATGTCTTTATTAAACTTTTTTTTACTGTTTTTTAGTCCCACTAGAAATTAATTAAATTAATCAGTGAATTAATTGATCATCTAATACACCCTCTTACTTATGTAGTGAATTATATTTTGCTGCCCACTGTAAAACTGCCAGACATCCTATTGGGCCTTACCTCTGGCAGGGCCTGAAAAGCACTTACAGTAGGCAGACCTGGGGGCCTTCAATAGGCCCCCAGCAACCATGTTAACCCATCAGCTCTCTGCAAACGCATTGTAGGTGAAACCCTTTGGATGCCGTGGTCACTATTCACTGTGGCATCTAAGGGGTTAAACAAATATTAGATTTCTCCAATCCCAGCCATTACAGCAGAAGCTTGGCTGCAATTAGACAGCTACTTTACCCAGCCCAGGACACCTCTGCCAACTTACTTCTTTCCCACCAATGGAGGTTACTTATGGGGTTCAATTAGTATGAAATAACATTTTAAAGGCTGATTATCACCCCTAAAATGGAGTAGTAGACATGCTCTCTTAGTCAAGTGTACAAAATTTTGTGGGGTTATAACGCAAAGGGGTATTCTCACATGTAAACATGTAGGCAAAGGTATACAAAGATTATTACCACCTACATTGCTGTTATGATTTTGCTTCTTTTTAGAACTAGAGTAGTTCTTATATCCTGCTTGTGTACATGAGGTTACTGACCACCTGTCTTTGCTTTATCAACCAAGGTCACAACAGTAATGTCATTTCCTGCTGTTTCTTGTCAGCAGCACAGATCTTGATTATGTTTCTTACTGATATACTTAATATTTTAGAGCTCTGTAGCCTTCTTCCCTGTTGTTAAAACTTCTTCATCATCTATGTTCCTCTCACAGGCCCAGCTAAGAATAGAAGAGCTGAGATCAGTCACTGCTGTAGAGCCACTCACAGTCTCAATATGAAGTGGGAGATTGAATCTGGCTGTGAAGAGCAGGATCTGTGAAACAGCCTAATGATAAAACCCCTTTAAGATGTAAGACTCAATGTTACACTCTGTCAGGGAGTAGAAAGGGTTTTCAAAAATGAAAAAGGTAGTTTAAGCAGCAGGCGCTTCATCTCATCATCAGTTTGAGGTTCTCCATAGTCGTATGTCGAGTAATATCTTAAAGGGACAAGAACATGTCAGCTGTAGGTTCTCAATCTATATGTCTATTACCTGTGCTCAGATCTACACATCCGGCTGGAGAAGCACAGCCCTATGGCTCCTGTTCACTTGTGAAGGTGTTTGTTTGCTATTTTGGATCTGACCCAGACTGTCTTGTTACCCTGCCTTTGGATCACTGCCTTCTGTCATATCATATTGCATTGCACACTTCTGTGTTATTGATTCTGGTACATTGATTTGGAAATATCATCTACAAGTCATCAGTGGCTGTTATTGGAGACTACTCTGGAGACATGACCTATAGACTCCTGGCACATAGTGGGCATATGAGGGTGACAATTAATAAATTTCTTAAGAGTACACACCCAGTTTAGACTTAAAGGGGTTTTGCCACGATCTCGTTTCATACCTCCTGCATCCATCTCTTCAGCTCTGTTTGCTCAGAAGGGGGCATGTATGATTTGTTTGAATTGCATATTGTGTGACCCAGCAGGATGACATCACCAGGCCTTTCCTCTCTCTAGTCAAAAAAAGGTCTGTTTATGTAAAGTTCTTGCCTCTCAGCACAAGGGTTCTAGGTTCAAATCCCGACAGGAACACAACCTGTTGTCGTAGCTTAATAAAGCTTTTCAGATGTTGATCGGGTTTTCAAATTAAACATCAGTTGAACGTAAAAATATCCCGGATGTATTCAATTCAAGCATTGGAGACACACACAGCATATAACATTGCATATACAGAATGTCTGCCCCACCATCCCAGTATTTCCTAACTTTTTATAACGTTCCTCCTTCTGCAAGAATACATGTGCCAATCAGACTTTACTTATCTAATTTCCTATATGTTGGTTTTAAAGTTTACATTTAAATATGTACCCACCTCTTACTGATTTTATTGAAACAAAGAAACCTTGTTGATTCAATAGGGCTATACCTCCAGGCCATATGTTTCCAATTATTGGAGGAGGGGGGCCCATATATACCAACATTCCTAAGTCACCAGTGTTCCTTGCAGAGAACAAGAAAACTTTGATGAAAAGCATACAAAGAGTATATACAAAATATAAATATTACCCTCACACTGTGGATTTGTTTTCTCTTTATCAATGCACATACCTGATGGAGGTTTATTTGCACTGTTTGAAAAATTACTAAGGAGTACAGAGGATAGGAGTAGAAGGACAGCACCCGGGGTTTGAACACTCAGTAGCTGCCTGAGAGGAGAGGTGATGTCTGAGCATGTCTGACCAGGACTGAGGAGCTCACAGCCCTGGTCATATCCCCTGGGAATGAGCTGTAAACAATGGATCACTAAAGGAGCAGCTAAAGCAAAACGGTCAAGAATTTTTAATAATGATGAATGGTGAAAATGTTTATTATTTAATTTACAAGCTTCCCATGTCAATTTTACTTCACGGCAAAACCCCTTTTGATATTTATTGAAAACATGTCTACAATTGATTACGTTTTTCCTTCTCATCAGATATAACCATGAACCTTTTCATAAGAAAAAAAACTTAAGGTTTGCTTAAACATTGATTCTGTAAACTTAATACTATGAGCTTAATACTATAAACACATATGAAATCAACTGTCAAATAAAATACACATCTGTGACATTCATTTCTGAAACAAAATTAAAAGGAAAACAATCTTATTTCTCTATTTTCTATTTGTAGCCTTCTGAGTCTTCCTGTTTTTTTAGTTGTTTCTCCTGCCACTTGGCCCCTTTTCTGGACTATGCAGGTAAGGGGCTGAGTGAGAGCAGTGCAAAGACAGCTACTGGCTTCTTCCTTTTCACCTCTTTACACTGCCTGGCCGTTACTCACGGGCCAATATAATTACACTGAGTTTGACACCCCTAGACTAGAAACTTTACTTTTTACACCAGAGAAAGAATAACTCACTTATATGTCTACCAGCCACCCAGTTCTCCTGAAGCAACTAACCTATAAAGAGGGGTCAATCCCATCAGCTACCATTTAGGAAGACAACTCTGTTTCAGCTGCTCAACTCCCAGAGTCTTTAATCTCAAGGAGGCAACACACAGTGCAGATCATTTAATGATGCTCACAAAGAAGCACAGGGGGTTGAAGGCTGGTAGTTTTGGGCATGATAACACTGTTATTGTCTTATGATTCAAGTATCTAAGGGTGCTCTAGCTGTTTATCTCAGATATACAAGTAGATAGTCACTATGCATTATGGTCATGGCCTGCCAGAAACACCTCTCTCTAACAGACAGACAACCCCATTTCATAGTCCGAATCCTGGTGAAGATCACATAGCATCCAGCTACCACCATAGGTCTGTCATCTCTACAGCATGGCAGCTCACAAACTCTCCACTCATGCTCCTATAGGGCTTTCTACATGTCCCCTACTGTATTTTTACCAACCACATAGGGGCATGAGGTTGTGCTTTAGATTCAGTTCAAAGTGAAATCTGACCTGAATCTAACAGTGCCAATTCTGCTTGGCCCCCAAAAGTTTTTGGCAAATGTAACTGTAATCTTAATCTGAACGACGATACGTATTTTACATTGAAGTCAATGTAATCAACATACCCAAAAACGTTTTTAACAAATGCAGAGTAGACATACCTAAGTTAACTTCTGCAGCAACAGTAAAAAAAAAAAAAAAAACATAACCCTTACTCTAATTTTGGGATATGGTTACAGTTATGGACAGGATTAGGATTGTTTTTGGTTTTAGGGCCAGTAAAAAAATTTAAAATTCCAATCTTTTTTTAAAATGGTGTTTAATGGAACAGGTACAGATTCAAACAACATTTATAATTATCCACCATGGTGCTGCCAAACTGATATGCTTTTACAAGTGAAAAATAAATTTTTACTCTTCAAATTCATGGTCAAGTTATCCCGTGTTCATGGATTACTCCCCAAACAAAAATGCCTCAAGGGGCCTTTGGGGGCCCCAAAACCTTTCGCTATTTATTGGCCACCACTTCTTTAGGGTTGCAGACATACACTATAGCTCACATTGACCCAGCAATATCTCCCAAAAAGTCTTTTAATCTCTCACCTGCTTCCTGACTTTTTTATCGACAGCTGCACAGTACTACTAACATTTTTTGACTCTGTGCCTTCACCTCCAGCCTACTGGTTTGTTCATTTTGTAGCCTCTTCTGGCATCTAATAAAGATCAGTCACAATGGAAACCCACATGCGGTGGCAATTTATTTTGAAAGTCCCGCCAGAAACTTTGTTTTTTGGTGCCCAAAGATACCAATAGGGTTTTGCAGCATCACTACATTTACGATCTGTTCAGGGTTTTCCTATCAGAAAAAATCTGACATGTAATCCTTGGCAAAAATCTGAGACAATACCTCGATTTCTTCCAAGGATTTTTTTTTTATTTTACAGAGGTGGTTTTCGCCTCTGACTTGGATTTGTTAGCTCTATTTCAATAGGGTTAACCTGTGTCAATCCTGCTCAAAGTGAATCCGGGCAGGATCCGCTCGAAAAATTGGACACGTCCATTATTTTTTTTCAAATTTCTCAAATTTTCAAATCCGGATGAAAAATTGGCACTGTAGTTCACAGTGTGACTGCATATTCAAATAAATGGGTGTTGGATTACGTGAGGAATTTAACATAAAATCCGACATGAAATCTGTATCAAATTCCTCATTGTGTGAAAATTCCCTTTAAAGGTGTTCACACGGCTTATTCCCGGGGGTTTTTGGCGCCGTTGGGCCCCAAAATTTCCCCCTGAAAAAGGGGGGGGCCCAGGGCCGGGCTGGGGGGGGACCCCCGGCCCCTAGAAATGATTGTTTCCGGGGGCGACCCCCAAAATAATGGCATGCCCTTTCTCCCCGCGGGGGAAAATTTCCCCAGGGGGGGAGGGCGCCCCGCCGGCTTTCCGGCCCGTTTTGGGGCCCCCCTTATAGCAAAATGGGCCATACGGCCCAAAATTCCGGGGGGAATAAGCCGTGGAAAGGGGTTTAGGTCACATAAAGCCCTTTAAATGAAAAGTGAACGGGTACACACAGTTTAATGTTGTTATGTCCACAGGATAAATACAAGTTAAAGGGAAACACTACATTTCATGCAAGGAGAAGAACATAAAGGTAAGCCCTCCTTACAACGGTACTTGACTGTTGTTTAACAAGCTTCATAATTAAAAAAAAAAAATCATCCAGAGGTGCACAGAAGAGCAGGATTTAATTAAATGCTTAAGATTGACAGAACAGACACAAATAAATTACAGCTCATTTATCCCCACTGGTTCTGCACAAGCTGGATGTAAATAATAATAATAACAACACATGAGTGATGTGAATACCTATTTAAGCAAAATTGTCAGGTGATAGGTGTCAGGTTGGTAATAGTGTTGCTTAACGTCAAATCTGATATGAATCTAAGGAATTCATTTTGGGTCGATCCGAATAGAATTTTAGCAAAAAATCACCCAAAAAGTTGAGGATAGGTGACTCTTTTACAGTGTTTTAGGGGCTTACTTATTATTCCTCTGTCTCATGCTAAGGTAACTTGAAGTGGCATAAGATGGGACATTGGATGTAATCAAAGGAGGCCATAGGGAGCAACGCGGGAAAGGGAAGGGTATGGAAATTTAAAAGCACCCTTCTGGGACAGCAAAAAGCTAGTGACAGACATGCTGTTTCCAGCTCTGTGTCTCCTATTCTGTAAGATTCAGCCATTTCAGAGCATTTAATGCTCAACTATGGCAGTTTTTAGTCATAAAAGAGTCCAGTTTATTCATGAGCAGGTGTAAGCCCCGCCAACCCAAGACTAGCTCCACCCACTTGACAGTTATTCACATGTTTCTCCCTTTTAAAAAGTATATGAGGTGGGTGGGGCTAGCTCAGGGGGGCGGGCATGAATTAAATTGATCTTTCATAATAATCGGGACTCCTCCCCGGGCAGAACAGACTTCACCCCAGATTTGAGCTTAAAATAGTCTGAAATCGCATTTTACAGAGAAAGGGACACGCGCGGGAAAACGTTTTCTGTCACTAGCTTGTGTGTCCTCAGCAAGGGGAGGGCAAACCCAAAGTGACGGGGTTCCCTTTAAAGGGCTAGGTTAATTTTAACATTAAGAGATAAAATCAAAAAAAAACCCAAAAAATCACTTTGTATAAATCTATAAATTTATTTGTATTTTGCTGAAAAAAGTATTTGATACCCACCAACCCTTAAGATTTCTCCTAATCAATTGTTACCTGCTTTTAAAAAAACTGTCTTAAAAAGTACTTTATAAAAAACTGCTGTCCACAGACTCAATTAATTTGTGGATCTAACCTCTACAAAAATGGGGAAGACCAAAAAGCTTTTTAAGGATGTAGGGCAAGAACATAGACCTGCACAAAGCTGGAATGTGCTACAAAACCATAACTAAGACGCTGGGTGAGAAGGAAACAACTGTCTGTGCAATACTAAGAAAATGGAAGAAATACAACATGACATCGATCTGAGGCCCCTGCAAAAATTTACCTGTGGGTTTCCTTGATATGAGGAAGGTGAGGATCAGCCTAAAATACACGAGTTGAACTTGTTAATTTTTCTCAAGGCAGCTGGGACCCACGTCACCAAAAAACCATTGGTAACACATTTCGCCGAATGGTTTTTAAAACCCGCAGGTCCCAAGGGGCCCCCGCCAAGAAGGGACATTGGGCCAAAATTCCTCCTGAATGTGCGCAATCCTCATCATCAGCTACAAACAACACCTGACTGCTGTGCTTGCCAAAAAGGGTTTAGCCACCAAGTATTGATTTCCAGAGGGATCAAAAACTTATTTCTCACTGCAAAATGCAAATCATTGATATAATTTTACAATGTGATTTTCTGGATTTTATTTTTGGGTATTTTATCTTCATTGTTAAAATAAGCTACCCCTTTAAAAGTTTTAGATTTTAGTCTTTTTCGGTGGGCAAAAACCCAACAATCAGGGGATCAAATATTTTTTCCTTTTACTGTAAACCTAAAAACCCCATTGAAAAAGAGTTTTAAAAATACTTGTCAGACAACACGGTTTTAGTATTCTGATGAATATTCTGACATACGTCATATGGCCTAATTTGCAAACTTTTCCTTCTCAACTCCTAGGAGAAAATGGATTTCTCTTTCCAATCTCACTGACTTTTTAAAAATAAATCCATGGGATTTAAAAAGTTTTTTTGGTGCTAATTAACTTTCCCAGCAAGAAGTACATATTGATAGTTTTAAGCTGGGTGGTTAAAGCAATCAAATGTACAAGTGAAAAATATATGGCAGCTCTTACTTGAAGGCACAAATCTAGTACAGTACACCTGATCATCAGGCAGTTCTAATGCAATTGCTGGTTTTGTTCCTGTACCCCCGGGCACAATATCTGCAGCTGTAGGCTTGACGGCCCCGGGGGAATACCCGGCTACGCCCCTGAGCATGGCGTTTCTTTGAAACTACATATACTTCCTTGGGAGAGGCAGAAAGGCAGATAGAAAGAGGCAAAAAGCAAGGGGCCTGTACAGTAGCTGTAGGGTGGGCCAAAATCAACTCCACTGGTGGGCCATAAGAATAAAATTACATTGGTGGCCCTTTGGCATACAAGTCCGACAATGTAGTCTATGCACCATGACACTTGAGTCAAAGGTACAGTGTTAACAGTGCTACACTTTTTCAGCACTTTGGCATTACACCAAGGGCGCAATGTCCCCTCAACTCTGTGTTACATAAAAAAAATCCTCATTTTTTATGACACTTCTGTCAGGATCCTCTGGCTTAAAGGGGGTTTTCTCGCTACAAAGATTTGCTTTCAAATGTAGGGAAAAAAAATAAAAGAAGGACATTTTTCCCAAAAACATTTCTTTTTATCTTTTTTTGTTAAAGGGGCTACAAATGATTTTTTTCACCTTTCATGGCTCTATTTGGTTCCCCCATGACAGATGTTTTCTCCCCTTTCCCCTCTGTTTGTTCTTTGTTTTTGTGTTAGCAGGGATGACGTCTCACACAAAGGCGTGACAGCCCGAGTGAAGCCTGTTGTTATCGAACCTTTAAAAAATGTAATTACGCTGGGTTTTCTTTTGATAAATCTCCTGCAGTTTTTTAGAGAACTTCTGAGTAATCTAGTAATTAGCGAGAAAAATGGGGTTGAACATGGAGTGAAAGTACGGAGTTAGTAAATTTCAGAAGGGTACCGGAAGGAAGGGATGATCTATGAAATTTTTTAGGGGGGGACAAACCCCCTTTAAAGTGTTTTTCCCATCTCAGACATTTATATCAATAGAATATGCCACAGCTGTCTAATAGGTATTGCTTCCATCTCGTAGGACCACTACTATCTCAAGAATGAGACCCTAAAAGTCACTGTGCAGAATAGAGAGGAGGTTGCACTTGTGCTTTACTTTCCATTCTGTTCTATGGGAGATCAATACACTGCTGCTCAGCTGTATTTGGAGCACCCATTGAAATGAACAAAGAGTGACATGTAAACACAACCTTCTATAAGTTCTGCACAGAGACTTTCGGGACTCCTTTCTCAAGATAAGTGTGGGTCCCGGAGGTGGTACCCGCACCTAACAAACATTTATGGCATATCCTTTCGATATAAATGCCTGAGATGGGAACAGCACTTCAAAGCTGTCTCTCTGGCTGCATTCTGGAGTCAGATCTCTTGAATCCGGAGCCCTCTCACTCATGCCTCTGCCGTGGCCAACTACACTACTGCTGCTGTTTCTGTGCCCTGTCTCACAGAAGCCATCTCAATAGAAATCATATGGCACATGTCCTCCATACCCTACGCAGTTCACAGGGCAGGCTTGGATCTTTCTTTTCAGGCAGCTATTTGTTTCCTTTACAGTCTGACACTTGCAGCCCAGCACCACTCTGGGCTTAGGATACGTTCATACGGTGTGTTGAGTCCATGTGAACATACGCTTTTTAGATGGTTTTGGATCCCTCTTCGGACCCCAAAAGGACCCAAACAGTAAATTTAAAAAATAGCAATGTGATTTAAAAATTACTTTTAATATAAACAGCATCGACATTTTATAGTGTGATCTTTCCCATGGTGTTCACTGACTTTGGATCCGTCTTTCGGACATGTTTCAAGAATTGACATGCCAATTCTTGGTTCGAAAGACACAGCAGGGTTTAAATTTTTAAAACTAAGGGTGCAACCCGGGGTTTGGATACATTTGGATCCATTGGTCCGATCCCAATGGTTTTTGGATCGATTTTCGGACCACAGGGATCAAAATCGATCCAAAAACTTTGTGTGAATGGCCCTTTACTGTCTCTCAAGCTTATTGCACCAGTAGCTGCTATCACACAGGCCCAGAACATTCAGGCTATTGTCGATGCCCAACAGAAAACACAATAACCCTCCAGGAACCATTTTATTCACCCGCAACCTGGTTATATAACGATATTGTGGGCCCACTTCTCAATAATTCACATGCTAGCCCCATTTGAATATCTGATAGCAGCCAAGATGTCTGAGGACAGAATAACCTGGTACCATGTTGTCAAGTCACACAAAAAAGGTAGTGATAGGTACATAATCATGATCTAAGTGCAAAATGTTACCATCCACATCACATCTCCTCAAAAGAAGGTAGGGATTTTATTTGCCCAAAAACATTTTCAAAACCCATAACCTTTTTGATGACTTTAAGGGGAGGGGGGCACAGATTTATGGGTTGCAAAATTTTATAACCTGTCCCCACCACTGGTCAAAATCGGGGCGGGTTTGGAAACTGAAAACTGCTTTGCCCAAAGAGCATTTTAACCCATAGATTTTGGTAGTTTTTTTTCCACTGGATTTGTAGTCAAAAAATGATTCCCATTCATTTCTATGGGGTTTTGGACACAGATCCAACATAGAGATGTTTGGACCACGTTTTTTTTTATTTTTTTTTTACCTCAAATCCAGTAGAATGAATGAACATGTTCTAAGTTTTTTTGCAAATACTACATTTTGCAATCTAACCTATTGAAAATCAGAGTCATGTGGACTATAACTCGGATTTTTAATTGAGGAATATGGGAATGCTCCTACAGTCGGGTTTTTATGTTTTTTAAAAGCAGAACCAGTATAAAAATCCAATGGTAAAAATCTGTCGTGTAGATGGACCCTAACACATTTTCCCCCTCTTTACAAAAGTACTGAAAATGCTTCTGTTCTGTAAGATACTGTAAAAAATATTAAGGGATAAATTATTTTATTCCACAAAAAGGTTCTCTTTTCTCTTTAAGACTACAAAAAACGAAAACAAAAATATCAGGCAGATGGGACTATGTTTGGGTTAAAAATAAAAGGAACTGGCTACAACAGCTTTGAAAGATTCATTATTTCAGGTCGCTTAAATGTACTGTAAGCAAGCAGAGCAGCAAAGCAGTGGGGAACACCAGCAGGATACAACGTTGGACTTGTACAGTAAGAGTTATTAGTGGCAAAGCGAGAGAGGTGGTAGTGCAAGATTAAATACCAATAAAACCTCACTTAGAGCAGCACACTCGTCAGAACAAGAGCTCAGGTGTTCTCACGGCCAAACTGATAAAAGAGGGAAATAAAACGACTTCAATAGTAGGTCTATTTTTTATATCCAAACTACATTTTTACTAGGTTCCTAAGTAAACTAGACATTCTTTCTGTCAGATTCCTATCTCACCTGCCCTCACAAACAGGCATAAGTGCCTACTGGTCCATAACAGAGATGTGAAGGCACTCTGTGCACCACTGTATAGTACTTCCCTGAGGGACTATAATTTTCCCTGGAAGCACTGTATTACCTCTGAAATACAGCATACAATAGAGTATAAAGCATGTCATAAAACAGCTTTTATGTAAAATTGTAGGCACATGGAGATACCACATGGGTCATACTTGCCAACTGGAAGTCTCCTGGAAACCGGGGATACAAAAGGGGGATGGTTCATGTAAACCTCACCATGAGGGCAGTCCATAGCATGGCATTCCTGAGTTTGGGGCTAAAGTTGATTCATTATTTGAGAGTATGAGTATGGCTACAAACACCATATTCAGGATCGTTCAAAAGTTACAGGTGATTTTTTTTTTACTAGTTACAGTCAATCATCTGTTTTTGAAAGGAAAGAGTAGACTGAGGCAGGCCAATAGAGGTACTGAGAGTTGGAAAGTATTGCACTGTAACAAACACGATTAGGATTACTGGTCCATTATATACCATCCTCAACATCATTATGATACAGTTGTATTGCAATGATCTCTCCCAGTCTTGTATAAAATCTGTATTTTACCCACTAACAGGGCAGGGATGACAGTTAGGCAGAGATAGGCAATCACATAGGGCGCCTTCCTCTAGCTGTAAGGAAGATGGTGCAAGGATATATGGAGCAAGCTCAGGAGTTGACCCACTCAATACACAGTGGCTGCCAGCTGTTAGTTCCATTCGGTCCCTACCCTCAGCAACAGAGTCGTATTTGCACTAGGCACTGGAGGAGCCAGTGCTTAGGGCGGCACTGGTAGGAAGAACTTTTTTTTTGTTTGCTTTTTTAACACCTTCCCCGTTCAAGCGGACATATTGACAAATTTGGCATCTTTGTGAGGTGGTTGTGAGGAGAAGGATTGCTCACATCCTTTCTCTCTCAGCATGGCAGCTTGTACAGTACCAAGCACAGAAATTAGAAGACTAACCTTGCGAGCAGGTGGTGGCCCTTTGATTCTCTGTAGCGCAGCCAGCGAGTTCTATGCACACGAGTGAGCCTGTGTGCTGCTGAATGATGATTGGTTGACAAGTCCTGCACCACCAATCATTTCTTGGTTGCACACAGACTGGTGTGCGGAAAGCTCACTGATTGTGCAACCACGATCATATCACTGCTGCTGCTCACTTCAAGTGACTATGTGAGGCCCAAACAGAAGTTTAAGGTGCTAACACTCACACTTCAGAAAGTTCTGTTGTGAGTGTTGTCCTCATTTGTAGAGACATGTATGAAGGAAGGCGCTTTGAAGTGAATTATTGCGTCTTGTTTTCAGTGTATAAAGCGCCTGAATGTATGAAAGTTGTTCTTGTGTGATCACAAATGGTGTCTAAAGTTCATCACACCTCGCCTATGTGTTTGTCGCATTACAGAACTTAGGCGCATTAGTAATGCACCTAACATGTATAAAGGCTATAGATAGGCTGGAAATAAGAGAAGACATTAGAATAGCATGTCAGTGAATAGAAACTATGGTACTGATATTGCTTGGAGGACCACAAGTCCCAGCAATACCTGTGCTGTGCTGGCTCTTGCTGTATGTAGAATAAGGAGTGAGAGCAGCAAAATGAAAATTTCAAATTGAATGTAGTAAAAATTAAAAATGGCAAAATCTGAACAACAACATCAGTGGGTTATTTAATGTAAACCTAGTTTTAGAGTCTATTAATTTTAAATACATTTTAGAGGAGATATTTTTTATATTTTTGGGATATTATATATTTTTATATTAATTTTATATGATAACATTTTTATTAAATTTAAATAATTTAATTTTATATAGCTTGATAATTATCAGAAATCCCTTTTTATTATTGTACTGGTGTACGTCGAAAAGTAAGGGACATTTGTTGCCCTAATGGCAAATCTAACTCCACTTCGACTCCTCGGGCTCTGGTATGTTAGTATGACTTCCAGCCATTCCTGGGTCGGCCTTTCATTAGAAGTAAGCAGTAAGGTGGGTGCTTACTCCCCATGTTCCACTTCAGGATTTGCGTGGCCTTTATAAGTCAGCAGGTAAGCTGAATAGAGGGCGGTACAACCCTAGACTGCCTTTGAGTCTGGAGAGGAGACATGCTGGGAAACCAGCAGGTTTGGCACACCTGGTGCTGAGAAACTTATAAGGTGATAGTGAGTATTCTTCTGCTAGATAGAGCTCAGACTAGCAGGTTTTTTTTGTTTTGTTTATCTTGTGCATGCCTGGCACTTGTTTTGATATCTACGTTGCCATTTAATAAAAATACAGAGGACCTATATTTACACCCGAGTTCCGTCTCTGTCTCTGCCTGAAGATAAACGTGTGCCAAGATCCCAGAGCTATAAAAGCTCACAGTAGCTCACATCTTTGGTGTCTTTGAAAAAAGTTATTGCTCGCTTGTTATGTCCAATTATACATTGGCATCCCATTTAATCTGATAGTAAACCTAAGTTTGTTACTTTGCCAATATGTTCTGCCACAGAAAGTCCCAAAGAGAGCCTTGCAATGTACCGTAGATTGTCAATTTATGTATAGAATACTTGTATTCCATAAAAAACTTTACAGTCATCTACTGTAAATGAGTGAAGTTTTAATTTTTTTTATATTTTCATTGACGTAGAGGAGCACTTCAGAAGTCACTGACTATACCCCTCCTCTGTTAACAACCTCTACTAAACTCGACTCTCTATGTAAAGGAAATCTTCCAGTGTTATATCTGAGAGCAGGATGTGGTGAAAGAAGAGAAGCTGAGCTGCATCATATGTAGTTCTATATGATGCTAAATGTCTGAGTAAAAAAGAGAGAAAATTTTAAAAGTGAACCTGAAAGTACTGTTGAGCACTGCCCACATATAGTGATTGACAGTTTGCTCTAAGCACACACCGTTATAAGAAAAGCTGTCAATAACTGTATGTGGGCAGTGTAAGCAAGACTTCCACTGTCCCTTAAAGGGGTTATCTCACTACATAGATTAGGTTTCAACATTAGGGAACGTTAGATCAAGACTTTTTCATAAGAGAGATAAGAGCTGCACACAGCTTTCTCTGGTTACCGTCCTGCTTTCCATTCCTAATTAGACAGAGCAGTGAGTGCCGTCATCAGGAAGGAGGTCAGCTTAAGAACAGAGTGTGTTATCTCTAACAAACAAATTAGATTAATGACTTTTGATTGTTTCATTTGGGCTTTTTAGCCTTCTGCACTATAGACTACATCTCCTGCTCTCATGTCAGTGCAATTAGAAGAGCTGGGAGTATGGAGCTGCTTTGCTTATCACTGATATAGAACCACCCATAGCCTAACCAGGAACAGCCAGAAATCGTGAATCTAAAGCTGTCTGTGGCTCTGAAAAACCATATGGTGAAACAATCTTTTCAAGGAGTTTTATCAAGATTTAATCTTTTTTTTTAGTCAGAAATCCAACGATGAATCATATAAATCCATACATCACAGAGCTCAGCTCCTCTGCCTCTATCACATTCTGCTCTCAGATAGGATAGTATTTGTATCAAATATTATATTTACATATCAGTGCACACAAACACCTAAAGCTACATGCATGTCGCAGGGAAATGCTAAAAATAGGGATTTGATCAAATCCCTAAGGCTAGGTTCACACGGCTTAACTGCGGGGCGTAATTTCACCCCGCAATTACGCCATGTGGCCGGGGGGCGGGGGGGGGGGGGAGGGGAGCGGGGGCCGGCACTTTGCCGCCCATAGACAATCACTGCTAGCGGCGCGTATTACGCCCTAGAAAGGGACATGTCAATTATCTCCCCCCCGGCGGCTTCATCGGGGGTAGAGGTCCAGGCTATATCCCCCCGATGAAGCCAGGTTTTGCTGGTGAAACAGTTTGGGGAGGTCAGGCATGACATTTTAAATTGTGATTTCCCCACCTCTGCTACAAGTGTCACCCGCTGCAGAGAGTTTGACAAGGAAACCTTATATGTTTTATGTCCATCGAATTAGGGATGACTGCCCAAGTGGGATGTTTGGATCCCCTTTTTGGAGTTAGTAATTACTGTATTATATAAGGATTCCCTGTTGATAGGTGGGAGTTCCACGAACTTGAAAATAGAAAAGGAGTTTTTCCTCCAACCCAAAAAGGGTTTAAAATTGAGTTTAAATCAAGTTTTTAATGTGTAAAGAGGTTTGTGTTAACATAATAAAATTTATTTTAGTGCTTTATGATTGAGAATGTTTCAAGTTCCCTAGGAAAAATAGTAAATATTTGCCCTGGGGTTTTGGGTCCCCCCTGTTCAGAAAAGGGCTGGTTCCCCGGCTATTGCAGAAAGCGCAAACGCCGGGGTTTGGGGACGTGCGCAAGGCGTGAATAATTGCATGTCATTACCCCCCTTTGGGGTTCTTTGTGAGCGGGGGGGAGGCGAATCCTAGTTTTCCTATGAGAACGTTTGGGTTACCGAATGATTGGGGTGATTTCGTTGTATTAAGGGTAGCTCTCAATACATGGCAAAAATGCGCCCCAAAAAAAAGCATGTGGAACAAAACCCTAAGACATGGGAAGCATGAGAGCGGGGAAAATTAATCAGAAAACCTGTTGCATTTGAGACAAAAAATATAAACTTTTATATCCTAAACCAGGGAAAAACCCAAGAGACAGGAATTTGGGAAAAAAGCCCCTTGATTTAAACGTTCCCCTACTTTTTGGGAAAGGGGCTAATCTTTTTTTTTTTGAGAAAAACCCCTTTTAAAAATTAGACAAAATGGGGCCTAATAAAACAGGACAGAATGACACTAGTGATAGAAACCAAATCGGGGTCCCACTGGGATGCCCCCGGGAAAATCATACCAAATTTCACAGACCCTTTTCCAAAACTTAGTCACTTTTTTTTTGGGGTTTAAATTTAAACCCTTTAAACCCAAAAGTAAATGCAAGTATAGTGATATGATCTATGGTAGTCTTGGGCATTGAAGTGGCTAATGGGCACAACCTTGATGGTCTGGGGGGATGATGTAACTATGACACTTTTTCTTATTTAAATAACTAAATTTTTTTTTAGCCCAAAAAATTAAAATAATATCTCATGTGTTGAGGTCAGGTTTTCTTTTTCTTTTTTTTTTTAAAAATTTTCTTTTTCTTAAACCTAGGGGTGACTTTCCCCAATTAGGTGCCGCAAACCCTTTTTGGGTATTTTGCTCAAAAAAAAGTGTTAAAGCCCATTCTCTATAAAAATTTAAAATGTCCCTACATCAAAACTAGGCACATTTTTTTTACCAATACAACAATTTTGAATGAGTCTAAATTAGGGTGCTTTAAAAATGCTATGCAAGGTAAAACCAGATGCCCGATTTTTTGACAGGTTAAATTTTCAGGTGCACAATACAACTCATTTAAATGCCCCCTTTAAAAAAGGGCCCTGGTGGCGCCCTTTTCCTGACATTTCGCCAAGTGTGAAAAAAATTTTTAGAAATTTTGGGCTGTTTTACTTTCCCCTTTAAAAAGTAGCTTACGGGTAAGGAACCCCTTTCAAAACCAAAAGGGCCCTTTCACTGCAAAAAATTTTTTAAATTTCAGATTCACATTTTTAAAAATCTTTTCATATTTTAATAGCACAAAATAGATGGGTTCTAAAGATGGGTTTAAAATGGGTTTTTTTTGAAAAGGAAAATTTTTAAGGGATTTATTGTAAACCAAACCCAAAATGAATCCATACCAAAGAAGAAAAATAAGCCTTTTTGTTTTTACTTTTTTTTTTGTCCCGTAGGTTTTTATTCCTGATTTGGGGTTTTTAATCCCGCACTGGAAAAAAAAGCGCAAAAAACACCCGCTTGGAAAACCCAGCCTAAAAAATCCCATCCAGATGCATGTACACAGAAATTTGGTTGGGGAGTTTTTTTAAAACCCCCTTTAGACCTTGGGCGTATGCAAACGCCAGGGCGGTTGGGGTTCACCCCACCCCGCATACAACCTGAGGAAACGCGCAAAATCTAAAGCCAAGGGGGGTTTGCGGGAAACCCCCGGGGGGGGAAACCCGGGGGGTAACCCCTTAAATTTTCGCGACCAATTACCCAATTACCCGGCGCACTTTTTCCCTTTAAATTTTACCTGGGCAAGGGGGCGCGTTTAGAGGCCCATGCCATTCCGGCTTGGGGGGACGAGGACCTGGGCGGGAGCGAGGGCCCGGTTTAGGGGGAGGGCCGGGGGCGACCACGGCCAGCATTTCGGCCACGGCGCCACCCCCCCCCGCCGGGGACCCTCCCTGGGAACCCCGGGGGGCGACCGCGGGCCCCCCGGACCCGGTCGCGGCGCAACCCTTACAGTACCCCCCCCCCTTAATTTTTCCCCACCTTTTTTGGCCCCGCAGAAATCTGAGGAGGGGATCCCAAATTTAGGAATGTTAGTTTCTGGCCCCAGGAAACTCTCCTCGGGGCCAACCCCTCCAATCCACTAGGAAAAACATCTCCCTTACCCCTTTAAAAGCCCAAAAAGCCTTTACCCCGAAGATG
>JAODAL010022934.1:0-63687 GCA_025379985.1 Phyllomedusa bahiana | reverse complement strand
GGAAGGGGGTTTCCATTTTTTTTTCGATTTGGGAAAAATTTGGACAGTATGTTGTAAGGAGAGATTTTTCCTTAACTACTATGAAAAAACAAATACACTTACTTAACCTCCCCAAATAATCCTTCTTCCGATATAAAACCTTTACCAGAGAACTCACGAAAACCTAATAGTGATCGGATATTTCAACTCCACTCTGAATCCTTCATTGGACAGATCCCACAGCACCCATGAGGTGTCAAGTCGAGCTCTCGAGGATTTTATAGATAGCATGGAAATATATGACCATTGGCGAGCAGTTAATCCCCTGGACAAAGTTTACACATTCTATTCCAGGGTACATGACACCTTCTCGAGAATAGATTTTTCCAAATGGACATTATGGCAATAGTTATATCTCTGACCATGCCCCCATACAACTGAGCCTGGGCACAACACTTCCGATTAAACATCCTAGAAAATGGAGCTTTCCTAAACACCTATATAACTCTGATGAATTCAAGGACTTTCTCATAGTTCACTGGCAACAATTTCTATCAGACAACAAGGAGCATGAGGGTGACCCGTCCTTATTATGGTTGACCGCAAAGGCAGTATTGAGTATTGCTAATTGGCTATGTAGGGGCAAAACGCAAAGCAGTGATTAAAACATTCAAAGAACTGAGTGCAAACCTAAGGAGATCTCAAAATGACCACATGATGCAACCCTCAGAATCGACAAAGGAGAAATTTGCGGAAGCCTAAAGGCTACTGGACACTTTTGTTCAGGGTCATGCAGTAAGGCAGACTAGGGCCACCCAAAATCATTACTATAGATGGGGAAATCGGCATGGTAAACTCCTGGCCAATATGACTAAACCCTGGAAATCTAGACCCCCCCATTTCAGCAATTAAATGCCCGGTGACGGGGGCTATTCTCCGTGACCCTGAAGAAATTGAACAGGCTTTCACCGAGTATTTTGGATCTTTGTATCGGGCTGCCCCACATGACAACAGTAGGGTATCGTCATTCTTGGACAATGTTCTTATACCCAGTCTCTCGGAAGAGGCTAGATTGCTGCCAGAAACAGCAGTGTCTGAGGAGGAGGTAGGCGAAGCGATCGCATCCTCAGCAAATGACAAAACCCCTTGCCCTGATGGTTTCTCGGCCGAATTTAATAAAATCCTAAAGACCCACATAGCACCATATCTAGCAAGAGTTTACAATGAGATATATCTGAACTCTAAGACAATAAATTCCTTTTTTGATTCTACGGCTATTGTGCTATTAAAACCTGAAAAAAATAAAATTGAGTTAAAAGTCCTTGTGTTTCTGTGTAAAATACTGTAAAAAAAATATATAACGCCCACAATGCTCATTTGGTTGAGCCAATACCGTCTAAGGCCCCCTTTCATAGCAAGATCACTTTCCAAAGCTATTATAAATCACAATAAACCAACAGAAAGTATATGATCAAAAAATATATCACTCTTTATTTAATACAATCACTAAAACTACATAGAGGTCGAGATGGACTGAGAGTAGCCATAAAATACAAGTCCAAATCACAATCACCATTTAATAAATATGATAGATGTAATTTTAATGCTAGGTGCACCAAACCTCTGTACCAATATAGACTAGTCACAGCAAAACCGCCATACATTGCATAAGTGTTTAAGTCAACATAGGTATACAGTATATACTATCATAAATCAAACTGCCCATATATGTATGTATAAAATAATGCAATGCTGCCAATTCAAAGTTAATGGTGAATCTTACCAAGTGAGAGGATAGGACTTGTCCCCCCAATGCGCGTTTCGCATTTTAATTGCTTCCTCATGGGGTGACATCCCCATTCCACCCCTCCAGCGTTTAAATACTACTCACTACACTGCCAACACCTGAGGTATTTTCAGGCGCATGCGTCATGTTCGAAGGAAATTATGTCTGCAGCCCCACTTCCGGCAGTCCCGCACTAATGCACAAGTCCAGAAGACGATCTACTCCAGGCATGCGCACAGTACGTATGGACGCCGCAGTCGGGGCTGGCATCGATTTCCCCAAACGGCGCACAAGCACAA
The DNA here is from genome assembly GCA_025379985.1 of Phyllomedusa bahiana. NCBI lineage: Eukaryota > Metazoa > Chordata > Amphibia > Anura > Hylidae > Phyllomedusa > Phyllomedusa bahiana. Next base: position 61,623 of record JAODAL010022934.1, on the reverse strand, counting down.
CCTCAGGAAAGCTAGGGGACCATGTATATGATGGCGATCCGCCACAACATGAATTTACAACTATAATAAATCTCATAGAATCATACAGGGATTAACATAGCTCCAAAGCAGTGACATACTGAAGTATTATATATAGTCATCATACACACATAACCCAGGTGAGTATTGTAGTACAACCATGTATCAGGACGATCCATCAATGACAAAAATGGTGTGCACAATAAATACAAAAGAATATATATGTGTAAACATTTATATGCCATATATAACAGCCAACATTATAATGCAAAAATCAGCCTGCACATTACCAATTAACAGACCAACATATAATCATTAATCAGCCAGATTATGTATAGAGGACAAACAGATATTTTTCACAGTATTGCTTTCATCAAGTTGTATCCCAGCTGGTAAAATTAGTTTTTCCTTCATATGCAGAATTACATCCCATACGAGCACAAAATTGGTAGTTAGGCAGTATAGGTAAATTGTTGAACATACACTGGAGAGGAAAAGATAAAAATTGAAGAATAAAAAACAAGATAAAAACTAAGGGCGAGATGTCCGTAAATTGGTGGTGCTATGTCAGTTTTTAGGCACATTAAATAAGTGTAAAGTGTGGCAGAACGTCTGACCCTATTAAAAATCTGGCATCAGCTATACCTTGCATAGTAAACATAATGCGCCTAAAAATGATGCACTGCACCTCCATAACAAAATGCGCCTATTGAAGCACATAGCACATCATTACAAGTGTACAAGATAGGAGCATTTCACATTTTACAAGTATGTGTTAGGCGCATTACAAGTATGTGTTAGGTGCAATTCATATACTTGTAATGATAAGCTGTGCGCCTCAGTGCGTGATGTGCCTCAATCGGGGCATTACATACTCTACCAATGAAATGTTTTGTGCCGCGATTAGCATATCATTAGAAGCGTATGTAATGCACCTATCGAGGCACATCGCGCACGGAGGCGTTTAGCTTATCCATATTCTTATCCCCCCCCCCATCTCAGGCATATTACAAAGTGCCACGGGCGCTTTGTAATGCACCCGATACTAGAGTGCGCCCATTTAAAGATATAGCGATCGGTGTTAGTCTTCGGACTGAAAAGACGCCGAACTTCTAGCGCTGCCGCATTCATAAATGTCTCCCCAATTCTATTTCCCTCACCCCCTGTATTCCTTTCTTTTGATTAGACACTGTTTGTACTAGGATAAGGTGGAGGATGGGGCCGCTCTTCTCGGGGCGATTTCCCCATTTAGGTAGGGATAATTTGTTAGTGTTAGGGTTTTTTTTTAGTCTTTTAACTCTGTTTATATTAAAAGTTTTATTGAAATCCCTATGAATTCTATTTACGCCAATCACTGTCGTTCAGAAGTCATGTTTCAAGTGCAAGTAGTGACAGCTGTGGGCATTGATTGCCTCACAATCATGTGAGCAATGAACATGATATCACTTCTGTGGGCAGGCCGGGGACAACCTTGAGTGGCACTGGGAGAGGTGAGTCCGGATTATAATTTTAGTTTATCTCAGTTTCAACCACTGGCACAGTTTTAGAAAATCTTAGTAAACTACTCCATAAACGAGATTCCCCATTCATTTTTCTTTTGCCCCCCAACTTCGCTAAAATTAAAAAGTTATAACGGTGCTTGCTTGTCATGTTCGTGTTTCATTACCACCGGAGCTCCAATGTCACCCATACGTGCCTCATAAATGATATACTGTTCATGGCTTATGTGACCATCATCCAATCACTGGTCACAGTGGTCACTTGTCTGAATGTATACGACCTCTTAGGCCAGTGCTGGGTTTACAGTTACGTGAGCCAATAGCAGTATATCATAAATGCAAGGCAAAGGAGGGACACCTGAGCTCCATACACTGAAACTGCGACAACACTCGAGGTAGTTACCAGTTAATTTTTTACTTTAGTGCTGTGGCGGTGGGAAAAGGAACGATTTAACCCTTTAAGCACCAGGCCTTTTCAATGTGTGCCTTTCTGCATTTTAGCACTCATAACTTTTTTATTTTTTCAATGACACAGCTGTATAGGGCCTTGTTTTATACAGGAGAAGTTGGACTTTTTTTGTTGACACATATGAATTACTGTTTAATTATTAAAAATATTTTTTGTGGCATGAATATAAAAAAGCATTTTTCTGCATTTTTAGAAACATTTTTTAGACCATTTACATTTCACATTGATAAATAAAGGGTTAAATTAAATCTACAGGTTAATAGAATTGTGTGGATACCTAATATGTGTATTTTTTATGTGTAATGTAAGCACAATATTCTTTTTTACATTTTATTATGTCACTAACTTTTTTATTTTAAATCCCATTAAGGGATAACTATATTTACATTCTTACATTTTTACATACTTTGTCAGTATGACACAGGCTGCTGTTTGGGAAATACACCATGTGCCCTAACAGTAGGCTTACTACACAGACAGCCACGGGGCTATTATAGGTCCCCAGGGCTGACTGGGAAGACATTTCCCATACTCTATCACACACTGGTAAACCCAATGACCTGATCTGACAGGGGAATCTCTTTTGATCATGCCGCGGTTTCAGACCTCTCCAAATGGTTTAACAACAAGGATCAGAATCCTCCAATCACTGCTGTACTCAAAGGCCACCCTTGGAATGGAGCCATTAACTGTAGTACCATTCCTAATGCTGCTGCGGTGCTGGGAGCCACAACCCTGTTCTGGGGCAGTGATGCCAAAAGATGTCAGAGAACCTGGTGACAGAGAACCTTTACCATCTGCTGTCAAGAGACAGGGGGTGGTTGTTAAGGGGATAAAATTAAAAGTATTGGAAAACCCCTTTTAAGGGTACATATATTAATTTGAGATCAGGGCTTTGAGATGGCCACTCCAAAACATTGGTTTGGTTATCCTTAAGACACTTTGTAACCAGTTTGGTAGTATGCTCCGGGTCATTGTCCAGTGGACGACCCATTGCTGCCAAAGCGTAAACTCCTGGCTGATGTCTTGAGATGTTGCTTCATATATTGCCAATTATCTCTTTCCCTTATGATGCCCAAATAAATCTATTTTGGACAGTGCACCAGTCCCTGCAGCAACACAACCCCAAAACAGGATACTGGAAACCCCGTGTTTCACAGTTGGATTGTGTTCTTAGACTTCCAAGCTTCTTCCTTTTTCTTCCAAACATAACAATGATCATTATGGCCAAACAGTTCAATTATGTTTTGTCAGGACCACAGCAGTGTGTCTCCAAAAAATGAAAGGTCTTTGTTCCTGGTGGCAATTTCCAAACATTAATCTGGCTTTTATATGTTTCTTTTGGAGGTAATGGCTTCTTCCTGGCCCGAGTGACTGAGTGGCCTTTCAAGCCCATGTTGATACAGTACTCAATTTCACTGTGAATAATGACACAATTCTTACAGCTTTCGCCAGTATCTTCACAAAGTCTTTTGCTTTTGTTCCTGGGTTGATATGCACATGTTGGACCAAAGCACGTTTATCTCTGAGACACAGAATCCGTCTCCTTCCTGAGTGGTATGATGGCTGGACATTCCCATATTGTTTGTAAACTTGTGTATGTTGTTTGTACAGATGAATGAGGCACCTTCAGGTATCTGGATATTGCACCCAAGGATTGATCCAGACCTTGTGCAAGTTCCAAAATGCTCTTCCTGATATCTTGGATGATTTCTTTAGACTTTCCCCTGATGTTATACACAGAAGCAGTGTATTTCTGGTGTGCATTAAAATGAGATGTGTCTCTACTTAACTCAGATGTTGCTAATAAAGCTTCCAAAGATATGGTACCATTATATGGGCTGTCCCAAATTGTTTAAAGACAAATCTAGTGTATTTAAAACTTTTGGACTTTGCGAAAAGTAATAAAAATGCATTCTCTGTCTCTCTCATTATTCTGGCTTTCGCAAAATATAAGTAATTTTTGGAAATCCTAGACCTAAATTGACCTATAACGGGTAACGTTTATTCTGATTTCATGTCAGATAGTGAGAAAAACATGTATATGGACAAGCGATGGTGTAAGCCATGCCAGGGAGCGGAGTCTAAGTAGGTCCGGTTTTCACCAGAGCCCGCCGCAAAGCGGGATGGACTTGCTGCGGCGGATTACTACAGGTCGCTACCACTGACGTGATTGCTTGCAGGTGGCAGCCGAGGTGTTGCGGGTACAGAATAGTGAAGCAGACTCGTATCGGGAGACAGTGCAGAAGGTCAGGACGGCGGAGGAAATGGTTCTGTGGTCAAGGGGCGGAGGCAGAAGGTACGGTTACACAGTAAATAGCCGTACTAGACACTGAAAACGCTTCCTCTCTAGGCACAGGGGGCACCTATCGATTAGGCAAGGCAGTAGGGAAGGGGCCAGGTCTTAAATTGGGTCAGCGCCTGGTGAAACCAATCACCGGCCGCCCACTGTCCCTTTAAAATTGAGCTTGTAGCGTCGTGCGCGCCGCCCGCGGCGAGGTAAGTGAGGGGCTGCGAAGCACGCCTCTGCGGGCATACGAGTGTCGGGATTGCGGCGCTGCTCGCAGCGGAGGACGCAGCTGGGGGTGCGGGTGTGCCTGCGACCGACACTGGGGTCACAGGACACCCGTGGACAGTAACCCCCCCCCCCCCGTGCGCATCCCCCTCTTTCTCGTCAGCAGAAAGAATACTCTATTCAGGAGGGATGATCTAGGGATGTTCTCCTCCGCCTCCCACGAATTTTCTTCTGGACCCAAACCACTCCGTGACCACAAGAAAAAATCTGTCTCCCCCTACTCATCTTCATGGCCACGATTCCTTAAACGAAAAAAATTGGTGGAGTCAGTACGGGAGAGGGGGAGTTCAGCCCGTGAGAACCGATTGGGCATGGACGGTTTTTAGCAGGGAGACATGGAAGGAGTTTGGAATGTGCATAGTGGGGGGAGCCGGAGTTTGTAGGCCACAGGATTGAGGCGTCTCAGGAACTTCAAAGGGACCTAGAACCGGGGGGACCAAGCTTAAGGCTAGGAATTTTGAGGCGGACATGCCGGGAAGACAACCACACCTATCCCACCGAGGGCCAAAGGACTGAGGTGGTCTCCTTTTCTTGTCTGCCTGGAACTTTCATGCGGGCAGAGGCCTGGAGGCAGGCGATTGTACGTGTATTGTCCCAGAGATGGTAAATCGCGGACGAGACTGTCATTTTTATTTTACCCCGCAGGTACATCGGAGGACGCGGAGGGCAGCGGAAGGGCTGGACGGGGGTGCCGGCCAAAGACCACGAAAAAAGGAGATGCCCTGGCAGAATCAGACTCCAGAGAATTATAAGAAAATTCGGAGCCATGGCAACAGGACTAGACCAGTCGTCGTGTTCGAGCAGACACGAATTGGCGGAGATAGGTACCAAGATTTGATTCCCCTCTCCACTTGGCCATTCGACTGTGGGTGGTATGCCGAGGGAAAAGTCCAGTTTGAGACTTGTAATTGCGCACAGAGACCCCACAAAACTTTTAGACAAACTGGACTCTCCAGTCAGAAAGATATGCTGTGGAAGTCATGTAAGCGGAAAATATGTTAAAAAAATGAATGGCTAAGCGTGGAGGCGGAAGGGAGGGCCGGGCAGCGGAACAAAGTTGTGCCATCTTTGGAGAAATCTGTCCGTGACCACCAAAAATAAAACCGTATTACCGGCTCGAGGGAGGTAAGTCGGTGATTAAAAAGGTCCATTGCGATGGCATTCCAGGGCTTGTAGGAACTGGCTGTGGTTGTAAAGCCACCGGCTTAGTCGAGGGACTTTATTACGAGCACAGGTGGTACAGGCTTCCACGAATTATTTTTTCATACCTTCGGCCAACTACGGCCACAATAAAATCCGGCAATCATGGAAATGAGACTTCGAACCCCTGGGGTGTGAAGGCCTATGCGAAGAAGAATGCCCCAGTTCAGCACCTTTTTCCGTAGCGCCCACAGGGCGCACGTACGTCTTGCCCGGAGGTACACGTTGGAGGTTTACGGGAGCCGTGGATATGAGACAGTCAGGGGGTACAATGTGCCAGGGAGTGTCCTCCTCTTCACCACTAACATTGGAGGCACGGGAAAGGGCGTCGGCTTTGATTATTCTTTTCCGCCCGGTCGGAGGAAATGGATAACAAAAGTAAAACGAGAGAAAAAACAGTGACCACCTGGCTTGGTGTGGGTTCAGACGTTGCGCTCCTGTTTGGAGGTAGAGGAATTCTTATTGTCACTAGATAATGTTTACAGGGATGCCGAGAGCCCCCTCAGGAGGGAGGCGCCATTCTTTCTAAAAGCAAGCTTGATGGCAAGAAGCTCCCGGGGTCCCAGATGGTGTAATTTTCTCTTCAGGGGCGAAACAAGGTCTGGAAAAAAAAAAGCAGGTCCGAGTCTTTCCCTTAGGATTAGTTGGGCTATCGACATCGGGCGAAGTCGATAGTCGGCCCACTATCGATAAGGTTTTCGATAGTCGATAGTCGATCATCTACGATGACCATTAAAGTCATGGGAGGAAGCAACAACACCTTTATTTCTACACCAAACATGGCTGGAGAAGAAGCTGGATTAACCAGCCACAACAGTTCAAATTGGCTCCTGCTTATCTTAGGCAAACCATTAGGCTATAAAAGCCACAGAAAAAAGTCACACACCATTCACTATCCCTGTTTGACCACAGCATGACCTTAAAAAACACCTGCATCACCAACAAATTAAAAAGTGCCAGAGGCAGTATAATTTGACATAATTTTTACTTGAACCTGGCATTGAATATCCTCCTGTCTGGAACGCAGCACATGGACCCTTAAAATCTGCATGAACCACAGATTAAAAAGTGCCGGAAAGAAAGTAGTCTTTGAACCACCATTTTAGTGAACTGGACATTGACAAACCCTGGTCCTGGGACGCAGCATGACCTTAGGACCTGTCTGACCCACAGATTAAAAAGTGCCGGAAAAAAAGGAGTCATTCAACCCACATTTAGTTTCATGGACTTTGACTAGAACTGTCTGGACCGCAGTATGAGCATTTAAAACCTGTCTGACCTCCAGATTAAAATGTGCTGGAAAAGGAGTCTTTCTTCCAACCACATTTTTAGTTCGAACTGACATTGATATACCTGTCCTGTGGCCACAGCATGACCAGGGCTGAGTTAAAGTGGGTGCGGTGTGAGAGCCCCCAGGTGGCGGTGTCCGTCATCTATTAACACACAGGTTAAAATGCCCTGATGACGCAGCAACGAGGAAAATCTGTCGTGGTGCTGAAGCAGAGTTCGGAGGATAGCGGAAGTGTGAGAACTCCAGTTCATCAGTAACCAGTCAAGACTGGGTAGCGCTTGCCCTCCGTATGAGGTGCGGAACAAATTGAGCTTCACTTGGGAAAATACGGGTGGTAACGCTCCTGTTCAACCTTTTTTCTGTCTTGGCAATTCTTTTTCTCTTTTACTCAACGGGCTGGAGGAAATGGTTCATGTACTTTGTTCTCTGTCCGAGGCTCCATACTCCATGTCCTTCTGAATAACCGACATCTGGTCAGGTTTCCTGTACCTCCTTGTACAATTCAGAGGAATTTTAATGAAAAGCTATTTTATACCATGCAAGTTTTTTTAGTAGTTTTAATTTCTAGAAAAAACATTTTTTAAAAATTAGGATGGGATATCCCATCCATGTCTTTGTTTCTCTTTTTTTAATTATTTAATGGGTTTGTTCAATGACAGGGATTGATAGCTTATGTTAAAGATCCTGAAAAAAAAACAAGTCATCTTTGCAATCTGTGTCCATTAACAGTGGTCCTACCTATTCCAGTTTCTCAAAGCACCAGCACCCGTGAGCCCCACTTTACAAATTTGAAGAACAAATGTCTGTTGGAAAAAAAATTTTTTTAAATAGGACTTTAGTATAGCTGATGTCACAGCAAAATGCCCCCAAAAATTTTAAAAAACATGACCCAAGAGCCACTTTTGGACAATTGGAAGAAAAAAAGTCTGTTAAAAAACAACATTTTTTTAAAATAGGCCCTGTAGTTAGCTGAATGTCACAGCAAAATGCCCCCAAAAAATTCAAAGATGCCCCAAAAAAATTAAAAAAAATGATTTCTCGCCATGAAAAATTTTGTGGGGGAGAAATGCCATTTAGAAGCCACATTTCTTTTCCAAAGGCCATGATTTTAGTATTTTCCGAACATGACTCCAAAAAAATAAATATGACATCCACCACTGTTAAAAATTGAGAGGCAACATGACCACAAAACCATTGACAATGCAAAAATTTAAAGATGAAGTGGTAAATGGAATATGGTTTTTGCATGAAACCTTGGTGTCTTTTACGTCCCTCCGAAACCCAAAAAAAATTTGGGAATGAGTAAAAATTTGAAAAAGGTTTTTAAAAAAAATTTTTGGGTTTTCTTTTTAAGGGGTTTAACAAAAACACTGACCTCGGCAATTGGGGGGACAACATCATCAGGTCCATGCCTGTTTTATTTGATGAAAGTCAAACGATCCCATTATCTGTGGAAAGCCCATGCGTTTGTTGTAATGACTCCTCCGGGTGTGCTGAAGGCCCCTAGAATGACGTGGTGCGGGCAGGACAAAAACCTCATGGCGTGGCGGGCCCGCCGGGCCATTCGTCCTTTTTTGGTACCCCAAAAATCATTGGGTTGGACACTACAAAAACACGGTTTTTTAGACGCAGATGTCGTGCACCCTGATTTAAAATGGCTCTGGGGTTTTTTATGGTGCCCCCCATTCATGCGTTGGGAGGTGATAAAAAAAAGATTCCAGAGGTCACCCATTAGGTTCTGCCACCCTTGCCTGCTGCTGCTGCTGCTGCCGCTTTGGACTTGGCATCTACGCTGTCACGTCGCTGGCGTTTTCCCCCTGTGAATTTGAAGAACGGAAGCGACCAACGTGTTCCAGTTATCAATCAGAAAGGTCTCCATTTCCTGCATTTTACTCTCTATTTGGGTGGGGAAAAAAGTGCGGGAGTTTTTTTTTGGGGTCCCGGGGGGACCCCAGGAGGGGGCCCACCCAGAAAAACGTTTTTTCATTTTGAGGGCCCTTTAAATGCGGGGACTTTTTTGGGAGGAAATGGGCATCCAAACACTCTTTAAAGAAAATGGAGCCTTGTTTTCCCCAAGCCTCTGGGTCAGGGCACTCCCAAAACTGACTTCCCTCTTTTCCCCTCCGCCTAAAATTTGCCCCCAAACCCTTTTTTCCCCAAGGCAGGGACGTGGGAAAACATGGGTGCCCTGGGAAAATACCTCCTCCCCCTTGTCATCGCGGGTCAGGGCCCTGGAATCTCAGAAACGAACAGCTCCCAATCTGCCCTTTTCAGTGGTTAATGCAACCTGCATCCACCCAAGTCTTACCTCCCCCGCCCCTCCCAGTCCGGCCAAAAATGCCCGTCATTAGCATCACCCAGCATCCGCCAACTTTAACACCCCCAAATGTCAATTTTCTTGTCCCCAAACCACTGTGGAAAACCCCTTTTCCCTGAAGACCTCTTGATGACAAAATCCATTTTGGGGTTTCAAAAGGGCCCAGGGTTAAAAGAAAAAAGAGGAGGGATTTGGGTCTGGCTGACGCCCATTACTGTGCCATAAAGGGGAAAGGAGAAGGAACCGGTCAATCGGCAAAAATCCCGGGCGGTGGGGACCCCCTTGAAAGGTCCCTTGCTTGAAAGCCCGCACTTCGGGATGCAAAAGTCAGGACGACCAAGTCACCTGTGTTGATGAGGATGACGACTTTGCGGATCCCGGGTTTTTTCCCGCAGAATTTGTTTTGGGGAGCGTTTCATCATTTGGACGAGGAGGAAGATGAGGGTAGTGCAATAGGGGTCCCCCACAAAAAGGGAGGGGGCGGCCCGCAGAACCCCGCGATATAAATTTCCGCCACCGGGGTCAGCACAAACCCCGCTCCTCGCTTAATCGCCGTCAAAAAGGTCTAGGACCTCTCAACCCCGGGGCCTTCTTTGGGGCAAGCCTCTGATTCACCCAGCGATGTCATATCCCGCCTTTGCCGTAAACGCAAAAAGTGAGGCAAAAAACCTTAAGTGGTTAACCCCCCACCAACATGTCAAGTCACATCCCAGCGAATCCCAAGATTTTAAAAAGGAGGGAACTTTTTGGCCAAAAAAAGGGCCAACTGACCCCGGGGGCCCCCAAACCACTTCAAAACCCTTTTTGCCCTCCGCCTCCTCCCCTCCCCACCACCAAGCTTCCTCACTCCCCATGTCTCTCAGAGTCTTTATCCGGGAACAACCCCGTTTTCAACCTCCACCGCGCCCAAGAAACCACCAGCACCACCAAAAACCCCCAACCAAACCCCTTCCCCTTTCCGCCAGTTTTGACGACCTGCACCCCAAAAACAGCGCCCCCATAAAAGCAGCCCCCTTTCCGCCCTTCCCTTTTTTGGGGGAGCAAAAAAAACCCCAAAAAAACCCAAAACCCACCCCAAACCCAAAACCCTGAAGGGGAAAGGTGCAGGGCTCTTTCCCAAAGGTCCTCGGGTGGCACCCTGCCCCAGAGCCCCCAAAAACCTTTTTGAAATTAATCTGTCTTGGAGACCTCCCCAAACACAGGTCAGAGCTGTGGCCCCGGCTCTCCGAAACGAGACCGAGGGGCTGGCTGGGTGACAAAAACCCTTTGTGCGGGGCAAGGGGGTATGCATAAGGGGCAAAAAACTGCTGGCCCCCTTAAGATCGGAAAGGCGGGAGCACCCCTTTGCCGGAAACTTTTCCCATGAACCGGGTCGCCCCAGAAATTTCTAAAGAGCAACCCCCCCGGGTGGCAACACCGGGAAATTTTCCCCCCTCCCACATGCTCCACGATTGGGGCCCAGCAGCGCAATGCCATTAACCCCAGAAACAATGACAAAAGGCCTGACAAGCACGGTGGGGGACCTCGGGGTGTTGACCACCGAGAGTGGGGGCAGGTGAAAGAGCCTGCACCTCCTTCCCATTTTGAAGAACCAACCAAAAGGGGTTTTTTGCGGACAAGGGCCCCTTGCAGCATGAGCTTGGGGGTGTTTCTTAGTTCGGGGAACGACCCGTTGGACACCCCCGGAAACAACAGGCCCCCCCGCCAGCGACGGAGGGGGAAAGACGGACACAGTTGGGGCCCGGGAGCCTTTCTCTCCGAAAAAATTTCCAAAAGGGCCCGACATTTTTTCAAAATTTTTTAAACGGCCCTTCATTAGGCAGGGGTTTTCGGGGTCCAGGGGGCTAGGAAAGGGTGGCGCATCAGCTCTGGGGGTTGCATCATCTCAGGCAAGTGGGGGGCTGTGTTGAAGCTGTCCCGGAGGCAGCGGAGGAGGAGGAGGAGGGAAAACCCCAAACACCAGGGTACCAAAACGTCCCTCCCTTTGGAAAGGGGTTGGGGGCGAATTTGAGGCGGGGGAGGAAGATAAAGGAAGATCATTTTGGTAGGGGCCCCTCGCCCAAGGTTTGGGAAATCAAGGCCCCACCCTCCCCAAAATATCTTGGTGCCCATTTTCCCCAACATGACCCCTCGCATTAAGGCCACCCAAAATGAACAACAGTTACTGGGTGGCCCACCCTCCTGGATCCCCCCCACAAAACAAAACTCCCCACTTTCCTTCCACCCACCCCAAATAAAGAAAATGCAGGAAAAAGGAGAAACCCTTTCTGATTGATCAACTGGAGACATCTGTTGCGTCCTTCACGTTTCCCCCAAAAAGTCAAGGTGGAACAACATCAGCGAACCCTGAAAGCAGTAAGTGCCAAGTAGGGGTAGCGGAGCAGCAGGCAAGGGGGGGGAAGCCCAAAGGGGGACCTCTGCAATCCCTTTTTTTAAAAACCTCACCAAAGCATGCAAAGCCCGGGCAAAACATCCAACACACAGAGATCAACTTAAGAAACAGGTGCACGACATCTGCGTCCAAAACCGATTTTTTTTTGCTTTTTTCCCGGGCCCAATAGGCTTCTTGGGGAAACCAAAATTTGGGCAAAAGGCCCAGCTGGCTCGTCACCCATAAAAGGGGTTGTCCTGCCCCCAGCCAACCCTCATATCTGAAACGGGCCTTCAGCACAGCTGGGGGTTTCATTACAGACAAAACGCATCCCGGGTTTCCAGGATAATGTGGATGTTTTACATTTTATCAAAAATGAATCGGGCATGGGGTTTTCTGATAGTTGTGGCCCCCAAATTGGGCCCCGGGTTTACCCCCAATTTGTTCCGGTTTTACTTGACCCTTCCTTTTCAAAAGAAATGGTCCTCTTGAAAAATTTTTTTTTAAATTTAACATTTCTTACTGCAATTTTTTTTTCTCTTTTCCCTTTTATTTTTTTTTGCTGTGAGGAACTGTAAAAGACAGCAAAGGTTTTTATGACAAAAAACCGTATTCCATTTTCTCACTTTTAAACTAAAAAGTTTTTTGCATTGTCAATGGTTTTGAGGTCCAAAGTTTCTGTTTAGATACAGCTACATTTTTGGGGCCCCTTTTGGGAAAAGAAAAGGGCTTCTAAGTGGATTTCTCCCTTTAAAAATTTTTAATAGTGGCTGAGAAAACATATTTTAATTTTTTTTGGGCATGTAGCCTTTAGATACAAAAATTTAAACATGGGCCTTTGGAACAGAAATGTGGGTTTTAAGGGGGCATTTTTTTTCCCCCCAAAAATTTTTAACAGGGCTGAGAAGGGCATATTTATAATTTTTTTTGGGTTTAGTGCTGTGAGATACAACAATTTAAACATGGTCCTTTGGGAAACCCAAGGAAAATTTTGTGCTTCTTTTTTTTTTTAAATGGGCAAAAATTTTTTTTCCTCCCTCACAATTTTTTAAAAGTGGCGAGAAGTTTATATTTATAATTTTTTTGGGGGTCATTTAACTTTTGAGAAAACAGCAATAATCATGGGCCTTTGGGAAAAGAAATGGGGGCTTTTAAGGGCATTTTTTTCTCCTCACAATTTTAACATTGGGGTGAGAAGTTTTATTTTTTTTAATTTTTTGGGCCGGCCCGCTTTTTAAATGCACAAATACTACAGGTCCATTAAAAAAAAAAATGTTGTTTTTTAACAGACATTTGTTTTTCACAATTGACCAAAGTGGGTCAAGGGTCCCTCTTTGAATTTTTTTTGGGGGATTTTTCTTTGAAAAACAGCAATACTAAAGGTCTTATTTTAAAAAAAATTTTTTTCTAATAACATTTTTTTCTTCACAATTGTCAAAATTTCTCAAAGGGGGATGTTTTTGAATTTTTTGGGGGGATTTTGCTGTGACATCAGCTAAAAATAAAAGGTCCCCATTCAAAAAAATGTTTTTCAAAAGACATTTTTTTTCTTCCCCAATTGTCCAAAGTGGGTCAAGGGCATGCTTTGGGAAATTTTTTGGGCATTTTTCTGTACAAGCAGCATACTAAAAGGTCCTATTCTAAAAAAAAGTTGTTTCTAACAGACATTTGTTCTTCCCCCAAAAATTTTCCCCAAATGGGGTCAAGGGGCCCTTCTTTTAAATTTTTTTGGGGGGATTTTCTGTGACATGGCTATACTACAGGTCCTAAATTTTAAAAAAATTTTTGTTTCTAACAGACATTTGTTCTTCACAATTGTCAAGATTTGGGCCCAAGGGGATGGGGCTGTCAAAACTGGAAAGGTAGGGACACTTTTTAATGGACACATATTGCAAAATGACTTGTTTTTTGCAAGATCTTTAAAATAGCTATCAAACCCCCGTATTGAGACCCAAACCCCTTTAATACAATGAAAAAAAAAGAAAAAAAGACATGGGGGGATTCCCTCCTATTTTTAAAAAAGTGTTTTCTAGAATTAAAACTAAAAAACTTGCATGAAAAAAATACCTGGTAAAAAAAAATTTCCCCCGGGTTTTTACAAGGGAGGGACAGGAAAAATTACCAGAATTTTGTTTATTCAGAGGGCATGGATTTTGGACCCCGGGCAAAAAACAAAGTACAGAGACAATTTCCCCCCAGCAGTTGAGTAAAATGAAAAAAAAAGAATGCCAAGCAAAAGGGCACCCGGGTGTAACAGGAGCCCTTAACCACCCTATTTCCAAGTGAAGCTCAATTGGTCCGCACTTTATACGGGGGGGCAAGCCCCTCCCAGGTTCCCTTTACTGTGTACTGGGGGAAGGCTGGAGTTCTCACAAATTCCGCTTCCCCCACTCTGCTTCCGCACACAGTTTTTTGGGTTTCTGCCTCATCAGGGCATTTTAACCTGCTGTTAATAGATGACGGACGCCAGGGCCCGGGTCTCACCGCACCCACGTAACTCCGGGCCCCGGGGCCTGCTGTGGCACAGGCAGTTCCAGTCCCAAAGTCCATTCAACTAAAATGGTGGGTTTAAAGACTCCTTTTTTTCCCGGGACTTTGTAATCTGGGGGTCCCGACAGGTTTAAAAGGTCATAAAATGTGGCCCCCGGGCAGGACAGTATATGTCCCCGTTCAACTAAAAGGTGGTTGAAAACCCCCTTTTTCTGGGACTTTTTAAAATTTTGGGTCAACAGGTTTTAAAGGTCCAAAAATTTTGGGGGAAAAGGACCCGATATATTAATTTTCCAGTTCAACTAAAATGGTGGGTTTAAAGACCTCCTTTTTGCGGCACTTTTTTAAAACTGGGGGTCATGCAGGGTTTGGGGTCATGCTGCGTTCCAGGATAGGGGTATTCAATGTCCAGTTCAAAGTAACATGTTTTGGGTTTCAAATCATACTGCCTTTTTGGCACTTTTTTTTTTTTTGGGGGATCAGGTTTAAGGGTCATGCTGTGGTACAAGACAGGGAAGTGAATGGTCTTGACTTTTTTTCTGTGATTTTTAAACCTAAGTGTGTTCCTAAGATGTACACTATCCATTTTGACTGTTGGATGTTAATTTCGCTTCCCACCTTTTTGGGTGTAATAAGAAGGTGTTGTTGCCTCCCATAACTTTAAATGGTAATCCTCATAACGATCTCACTATCGAAAAACCTATCGATAGGGGCCCGACATCCTATCGCTGGGGTCTCGATAGCCAAACCAATCGCTCAACACTATGGGACTATTAATTGGGGTTTTAAGATTTACGTCAAGCTGCGTCAATGAAAAAAGCTTAGTGCGCCAAAGTCAAAAAACACGTATCTGTTATTTTTCGTATAAACACGGTTTTTTTTTGCACCTTTAAATTTCACCTGTGATGACTAAAAAATTTGGCTGTTTTCAATTTCTGAAAGCTGCGTCAAAGAACAAAGCTTATGCCCAAAGTCAAAAAACACGTGCTTTTTTATGTTTTTCGTAAAAATACACGGTATTTTTTTGCCCCTTTAAATTTCACCGTGGTGACTATAAAATTGCTTTTTCAGATTTCGGCAAGCGCGTCAAGAACAAAGCTGAGTGCCCAAAAAGTAAAAAAACACGTAACTGTTAGTTTTCGTATAATACACGGTATTTTTTGCCCCTTTTCAATTCACCTGTGGTGACTATAAAATTGCTTTTTTTAATTTTTCGTGCAAGCGCTCAATAACAAAGCGTAGTGTCCCAAAAGTAAAAAAACACGTATCGAAATGTTTCGGAAATAAAATGTATTTTTGCCCCTTTTCAATCACCTGTGGGACTAAAAAATTGCTGTTTTCAGTTTTACGTGAAGCTGCTCAATGAACAAAGCGTGGCCCCCAAAGTCAAAAAACACTCGTTATTTTTGTATAAACAGGGTATTTTTTGCACCTTCAATTCACCTGGGGGCTAAAAAATTGCTTTTTTAAGTTTACGTGCAAGCTGCGTCAAGAACAAAGCTGATTCCCAAAGAAAAAAACACTATCAAAATGTTTGGGAAAATAAAATGTATTTTTGCACCTTTAAATTCACCTGTGGTGACTAAAAATTTGCTGTTTTCAGATTTACTGAAAGCAGCGCAATAACAAAGCTGAAACCCCAAAATCAAAAAAACGTCTTTTTATTTTTTCGATAATACACTATTTTTTGCACCTTTAAATTCACCTTGGTGACTTAAAATTGCTGTTTTCAGATTTACTGCAAGCTGCGTCAAAACAAAGCGTATGCGCCAAAGTAAAAAAACACGTCTTTTATGTTTTCGAAATACACGTTATTTTTGCCCCTTTTAAATTCACCTGTGGGACTATAAAATTGCGTTTTCAGTTTTCGTGCAACTCACAATGAACAAAGTTTATGCCCCAAAGCAAAAAACACTATCTGTTTGTTTTCGTATAATACACGGTATTTTTTTGCCCCTTTAAATTTCACCGGGAAACAAAAAAATTCTGTTTTCAGATTTCGTGCAAGCGCTAAATGAAAAAACGTAGTGCCCAAAGTAAAAAAACACTATCGTTATTTTTCTTTAAAAATACACTATTTTTTGCCCTTTAATTCACCTGTGGTACTAAAAATTTTGCTGTTTTCAGATTAAGTGCAAGTGGATAAGAACAAAGGTGGAATGGGTAAAATTGAAAAAAAACACCTATCGAAATGTATACTGATAATAAAATGGAGTTTTGCACTAACACAGAGACCTGCAGTTACTAGAAATATGGTACCTAATAAAGTTCAGCCCCAAAAATTTCCAGGAAAAATTTCAATAGCAAACTTTTTAATAATAAGAATTGCGTGCAATGCTACATAAGTTTTGGGTGAACTTTACCAGTTTTTCTTTATAGAGTTTGCTGTGTTCGGCCCCCCCCCGGCCCCCCCCCCCCCCCGCTCCCCCATGACTTTACAGTGGTAGATGCTCCTTTAAAATTCCTACCTAACACATAAAAACTTCCAATCTCTAATCTAACAAAAATTGAAAGGATACAGCTAATATAAGGTTTCTCTGTGCAGTAATAAATAATTTCCTGACTGTTTGGCCACGGGCAGAGCCACGTCCTACTCATGAGACCGAGAGACACGAGGCTGAACAGGAAAGCTTTTCATTAAAAATGAAGTCATGTGATTTTTCCAGCCCATCGCACCCATCCACCTCCCAGTCATGACGTCGCTCACCCCATCTCACCCTGCTCTATTCTGTACTCTGATTTGCTGGCCGCCAAAATTACAGGAAGCGCCGAAAATGGCGCGATCTTAATAGATGATGCACAGATTTTAGCCTTAATTATCGCATGATCTAAAAATTTAGATCACCATAAAAACCTTGCCGATTTCAACTTTGTCGATAATAATCGCTCAACACTACTTAGGACCCTTTTGGGTGAGAACCGCTCCAGCCCCCACAGATGAGGCATCCACCTCCAGAAAGAATGGGTTCTCTGTATCAGGCCGGGATAGAACAGGTGCCGAGGCGAAAGCGGCCTTTAACTTGGAAAAAGCTTCTTCGGCGGCTGGGTTCCACAAATTCGGGTTGGCATGCTTCTTGGTAAGAGCCACAATCGGCGCCACCAATGTCGAGAAATGTGGGATGAATTTTCTGTAATAGTTGGCGAATCCCAAGAAGCGTTGTATGGCCCGGAGACCAGAGGGTTGTGGCCACTGGAGGACGGCAGACAGTTTAGCGGGGTCCATCTGCAGACCCTTGTCCGAGATTATGTACCCGAAGAACGGGAGGCTGGTCCTGTGGAATTGGCACTTCTCCAATTTGGCGTAGAGGTGGTTCTCATGCAGGTGTTTCAGGACCTGGCGTACATGTGACTGGTGGACCTACAGATTAGGTGAGAAAACCAGGATGTCGTCCAAGTAGACAACTACGCATACATACAGGAGATCCCTGAAAATGTCATTAACAAACTCCTGGAAGACTGCTGGAGCGTTGCATAGGCCGAAAGGCATCACTAGATACTCGAAGTGCCCATCACGAGTATTCTCGGATCCGAATGAGGTTGTAAGCCCCCCGCAGGTTCAGCTTGGAAAAGACTTTAGCTCCCCGGAGACGGTCAAATAGTTCGGTAATCAGTGGCAATGGACACCGGTTCTTAATGGTGACCTTGTTTAGGCCGCGGTAGTCTATGCACGGTCGCATGGACCCATTCTTCTTCTCCACAAAGAAGAACCCGGCACCCGCTGGGGAAGTAGATTTACGGATGAAGCCTTTCTGAAGGTTCTTCTTTATTTAGGCCGACATAGCCTGAGTCTTAGGTACAGAGAGCGGGTAGACCCTACCCCGGGGTGAACTAGTCCCAGGCAGCAGATCAATAGGGCAATGGTAGGGACGATGTTTAGGGAGAGTCTCCGCTTTCGTCTCAGAGAAGACATCTTGAAAGTCTTGGTAGGCTTGCGGCAGACCTGACAGTTGCTTGGGAGCTGAAAGAGGAGAAGAGGGGCGCACCCGGCGAGGTGCCACTAGACAGCGAGACTGACAGTCTCGACCCCAACACAATACTTCACCCGTCTTCCAGTCGAGCATAGGGGCGTGGCACTGCAGCCAAGGAAGCCCCAGGAGGACAGCCGAGGAAGAACGGGGTAGTACGAAGAATGCGATCTTCTTTTGTGTAAAACTCTCTACTTGTAGGACCAGGGTTCGTCCAAAAGGGAGGATGGGGTCATTCAGAAGCTCACCGAAGACAGACACGATGACCAAATGTTGGTCTAAGCGGACCACCGAGAGACGATACTTGGCCACCAACGCAGTGTCCATAAAATTTCCAGTGGATCCGGAATCCAAGAAGGCAGCCACTTGAACGAATCCCGGAAATTGGTTTTGACCAGAACTGGCAGCATAAGCCGAGGAGAGGGATTGTTCACACCTAGGGACGCCTCTCCCACGAAGCCTAGGTGCGTGCATTTCCTGGACGTTGCGGACAGAGCGGACAACCCCTGAGGAGGTGTTCAGGGCTGCCGCAGTAGAGGCATAGGTTCCCCTCACGTCGTCGAGTCAATTCTTGCGGAGTCAGGTGGGCTCTTGCATGGCTTCTTCCATGACTGGCTGAGAAGAAGGCTGTGGAGGCCGAAGAAACACCAGTGCAAGACGGGGCAGACGACGTGTTCGGATTGGTTCACCCCTCTTGGCGGAGCTCCTCACTCTCTCCGAGAAACAGATGTTTAATACGGTTCGCCAGGTGGATGAGCTCGCTTAAGGAAGACGGAGGGTCCCTGGCAGAGAGGGCATCCTTAATCTGGCTGGAGAGGCCCTTCTTAAAGGTGGTGCACAAGGCTTCATTATTCCAAGCCAGCTCCGAAGCAAGTGTGCGGAATTGCACGGCGTAGTCACCAACGGAGGAGTTCCCTTGCTGGAGATTCCGCAATGCGGTCTCGGCAGACGAAGCGCGGCCAGGCTCTTCGAAGACACTGCGGAATTCCTTCAGGAACGTCACAAGATCAGCAGTGACCGGATTGCCTCGGTCCCAGAGGGGAGTCGCCCAGGCCAGGGCTTTCCCGGAGAGGAGACTGACCACGAAGGCCACCTTTGGGCCTTTCGGACGGGAATTGTCCTGCCATCACTCCACGTGGAGGGGGGCACTGGGTGATTAAGCCCCTGCAGGGTTTTGGGTCCCCAACAAAATTCGTTTGGGATAGACAACCGAGGTTTAGGGCCCCGGGGGACATCCCGGGGCGGCTGCCTTTGGAAGGTGCCACGGCAGCCGATTGCTGCTGCTGCGTAGCGCGGAGCTGCTGCATCATAGAGGACAGCTGGTTAAGCTGCTGCACCTGCTGAGCGATCTGTTTCGACTGTTGGGCCACGATGGGGGTGATGTCAGAGACGCTCGGTAGAGGCACCTTGGCGGGATCCATGGCAGAATCGAACTGTAACGGATATGGTAGTGGATTCTCTGGACCACCACAAGTGATTTGGGGTAAGCCCCGCCAAGGAGCGGAGTCTAAGTAGTTCCGGTTTTTCACCAAGACCGGGCCCCAAAGCAGGATGGACTTGCTGCGGCGGATTACTACCAGGTCGCTACCCCTGACGGGACTTGTTTGCGGTGGCAGCCGAGGTGTTGCGCGGTACAGAATCGTGAAGCAGGCTCGTAGTCAGAGACAGGCAGAAGGTCAAGACAGGTGTCAATGGTTCGTGGTCAAGGGGTGGAGGCAGAAAGTACGGTACACAGTAGACGACTAAGACACTTGGGAACGCTTCCTCTCTAGGCACAGGGCACTATCGATTCGGCAAGGCAGTAGGGAAGGGGCAGGACTTAAATAGGGTCAGCGCCTGGTGAAACCAATCACCGGCGCACTGTCCCTTTAAATTGAGCTGAAGTGCCGCGCGCCCGCTAAGGGGCGAGCGCGCGTCCGGTCGGCAGCAGAGACACACGCCCGAAGCACAGCAGGAGCGCGGCGAGGTAAGTGAAGGGGCTGCGAGCACGCCTGCAGCCCGAGAGTCGGGATGCGGCGCTGCTCGCAGCGGAGGACACAGCTGGGGTGCGGGTGTCGCAGGGACACCCGTGACAGCTTCGCTATGGCAATTCTAGGCGCATTACAGCTGGAACAGGTAAACCACTTTAAAAGTGTTATACCTGAGCCAGAAATGTCATACTAGCGCTAGAATGCACCTTATTTATCACCCGCAGTACAGCAAGTTCATAAATAAGGCGCATTCTACACCAATATTATATGCATGAAATTTGGCGTTTAAAACAGTAATTGTCAGTCAGCAACACTAGGTTACTGACTTTTGAATATAGCATGACTGATACCCAGCCATTATGGACAGGCGTTTCCCGGAACGGTTGTAGTGCGAGTGGGAGATCATTTCCATGTTCCAGGACCAGACTTTTACAGGTATTTGGACACCATCTTGGACAATCCCAGGGTCAATAGCTCACGAGTCTCTGTCCTTTGTGAGCCAGTTATAGCACATACGTCACATGGGCCACACAGTCTGGTCCAACTGGCCTCAACCAGTTTTATTCAAGCACTGGTTTAAACAAAATACAGAAACCAAGACAAAACCCCCCAGCTGTCTGGCCTCTAACTGAACATATACAGTCCCGAGTGGTCTGGACCTAACATCCAGTCCCACCAATATACGTCAGTACAGTCACTGTACTCAATGGTGGATCTCCTCAATCCTGGAGGTAAGTGTTCCTTTTATCTGCTCCAAAACTCAGGCAGTAAACCACACCCCCTGTCTTCCTGTAGGGTCAGGCTTTAGCAGGCCTGGTAAAACCTGGACCTGGAACATTGCAATGGCCTCCCACCCACACTACAGCCATTCCGGGAAAAGTGAGTAACCTAGTGTTGCTGACCGACAAATGCTGGCTTCCCCCAGTGAGACCAGGTCCTCAGTGACACGTCCCTAGCAGGTGACCTGCTCTACGCCGCCTAAGGTCGTTCTGCCAGTATATATATATATATATATATATATATATATATATATATATATATAGATACACACACAGGCCACTGTAGTAGGTAGACCTGTCAGAGTGCTCGATATCACTTATTTTATAATCAGCCACTCACATGGCGGCAACTCAGTGCATTTAGGCATGTAGACATGGTCAAGACAATCTTCTGCAGTTCAAACCGAGCATCAGAAATGGGGAAGAAAGGTGATTTGAGTGCCTTTGAACGTGGCATGGTTGTTGGTGCCAGAAGGGCTGGTCTGAGTATTTCAGAAACTGCTGATCTCCTTGGATTTTCATGCACAACCATCTCTAGGGTATACAGAGAATTGTCCGAAAAAGTAAAAACATCCAGTGATCGGCAGTCCAGTGGGCGGAAATGACTGTTTGATGCAAGAGGTCAAAGGAGAATGGGCAGACGGGTTTCGAGCTGATAGAAAGGCAACAGTGACTCAAATAGCCACCCGTTACAACCAAGGTAGGCAGAAGAGCATCTCTGAACGCACAGTACGGCGAACTTTGAGGCAGATGGGCTACAGCAGCAGAAGACCACACCGGGTGCCACTCCTTTCAGCTAAGAACAGGAAACTGAGGCTCCAATTTGCCCAAGCTCATCGAAATTGGACAGTTTGGAAAAACGTTGCCTGGTCTGATGAGTCTCGATTTCTGCTGCGACATTCGGATGGTAGGGTCAGAATTTGGCGTCAACAACATGAAAGCATGGATCCATCCTGCCTTGTATCAACGGTTCAGGCTGGTGGTGGTGGTGTCATGGTGTGGGGAATATTTTCTTGGCACTCTTTGGGCCCCTTGGTACCAATTGAGCATCGTTGCAACACCTTGTTGATTCTATGCCACGAAGAATTGAGGCAGTTCTGAAGGCAAAAGGGGGTCCAACCCGTTACTAGCATGGTGTACCTAATAAAGTGGCCGGTGAGTGTATATACACATACATATATATGATGTTCTGATTTTGATGTTTTTCCTAATGTTAGAGTATCACTAAAGTCAGCTTTGTAATTGGACTAGAATCACAATTCAACTAGGGTTGGGGGTAGAGTAAAGCTAGGGTTAGGGTTATGGTTGGAGTTGGTTATAAATGATTATAAGTACAGCCATGAATGTTGCATAAAATACAAGCCACCTGCTCAAAGGAATGATGCTGTGTATGGTAAAGAATAGAGAAGAGCTAGGATTAAGAATGGAGTAGCGGTAGGGTTAGGATTGAAGTTGAGCTAGGGTTACAGATGGTGTTAAAGTTAGGCCAGTTTTAGGATTAGTGTTAGAGATAGATTTTGGCTATGTTTGGAGCTGAAATTGTGCTAGGATTAGGGTTAAGATAAGCAAAAGTTAAGGGTATGTTCACACGGCGTATTTTCGGCACGCATTTCGACGCGTATTTGTGCTCTAATAGAGGCAAGATGCGTGCCAAAATTATGGTAATCCATAGTTCTCATAGAGAACTATGGATTACGCCTCTTCTCCCCGCTCGTACAATACGATCGTATTGTTCATGCGGGGAGATAAGCGCCGCGAGTAATACATGTCTATGGGGCCGGCAGGCTGCCACACCCCCCCACCACCACCACCGCAGTACATTATGTGAACATACTCTTAGGGTTAGATTGGGGACAAAACGGATCTAGACAGGCTGGAGTGAAGCAAAGGTTAGGGTTTGAGTTGTTTATGATTGGAATAGGGTTAAGATTAGGGTAAGGTTTTTACCAGGGTTTGTATTAGGGTAAGCGATCTAGTTTAGCTAGCTTTGACCCGAGTTTGTATTACGGTAACAGATCTAGTTCAGGTAGTGTTAGTTTTGAATGTAGGCTGAGGTTAGGGTTAAGGTTGGAACTGGGGCATAATGTGTGTTATGGCAGGAGTTGGACTAGAGAAAGGTTGAAGTTGGGCCAGGGTAATGGCTGGAGTAAGACTAGTGTAAGTGTTAGGGATGGAGAAAAGGTAAGTTTAGGGTACGAATTTGACTAGGGATCAGGATAAAGTCTATTTAAAATTTGGGTTTGAGTCAGGCGAGTGTTACAGTTGCTGTAGTTGAGCAAGGCTCAGTGTTAAGGTTGGAGATAAGCTACAGTTAACAGGGTTGTCCAGCTTTACTTAATATGCCCTTGTTAGTAAAAAAAAAAAAAAAAAAAAATTTAATTTAAAAAGGTCATTGCTTAGCATAAAATAAACCAGGTACAGTGGCTATTGAGCCACTTCCTGCTCGGGTTTTGCAGCTTGTGCAGTTCACAGTCGCTGAGATAATATGGACTGCACGTACATAACAGACATACACTCCTCTCGATGTCTGGGCACTGATAGAAGCGTATATGTGGCTTATGTCATTTTGGAGAATATGAGGAGCAGCTTTTCACTTGTAAAATGAACCGTTCATCACATTCTGGAAAAAAAACTGTCGAAGCATCCTCTGCCTCCATATTTTTGTGACTACTGTATCCCTATGATTGGCTGCAGCAGTCACATGGCATGTGACATCATTAATGCAGGCTGGCTGAGAAGAGCAGGCTTGGGGGACTGAATATGCATTGCTACAGAAAGTAGGAGAAAACCCCTTTAAAAACAAATAGAAAATGTTTATTAAATAAAAACAATGTGGGGTTCCCCCCTTCTTTCATAAGTTAAAAATTACAACTGCTGCGTGATAACTATTAGGATATTGATCTTTTCCCACCCTTAAAATACCAGCCTGCAGCCAACTCAGAAGCAGAACATCACATTGTTTTTTCTTTCTTTAATGAAAGGGTAAAACACAGACATGTGGCCATACCCGCAGCACAATGACAGGGCACAGATCCAGGACACAGATGAACAATTGCTCACACACCTATCCATGAGAGTGCCAATTGCTTAGTAAAAAAAAACCCTGCTGGAAGTTTTTTCTTTTGTCCTGCCATTGTGCAGTGAGTATGGCCATGTGTCTGTTTTTTAAGTAAATAATGTCCCATTTTCCTGTGTGTTTTTTTTTTTTAATGAAACGGTACTTACAATTTGTACATGTTATTTATTGTGTTTTTTGAAATTTATTAACACTTGGATAACCCCTTTGAGGTTAGGATAGACAAAAAACTAGGGCTAGGGTTGGAGTTGGACTAGGGTTAAGGTTAGCATTGTAGTTGGGCTAGGGTTATGCTTAGGGTTGGATTTCTAATAGGGTAATAGCGGAAACTGGGACAGCGTTAAGGTTTGAGATTGACTAAGGTTAGGGTTGTAGGCCAACTAAGGTTACAATTAAAGTTGTATTGAGGCTAGAGTTACAGTTCAGATTGGGCTTAAGTTAAGGTAAGGGTTGTGACAGTTGTGCTATGGATATTATTAAAGTTGGTATTAATTAAGGGTTAAGAATAGGGTTAAAGTTGGGCAAATTCTAGGGTTAGGGACGCAGTTGGGATTAAGATAGGGTTAGAGTTGGGCTAGGGTTAAGATTTTGTTTAAGATCAGAGTTGGGCTGGGGTTAGTGTTAGGTTTGGAACTTTAACTATTTGGCCCAATTTGGACCATACATTTAACCCTTGCCCATTACCAAACCTAACACTAATCCAAACCTTAGACCAACTCCAACCCTAACCCAAATTTAACCTAACCCTAGCCTATCTTCAACCATTAACCCAACCCATAGACTAGTTTAACTCCATCCCTAAACCTAGCCCATTGCTAACCCTAAATATAACCCTAAACCTAGGTCAGCTCCAACTTTAACCATAGCCCAACTCCAATCCTGACCCTAGCCAATCTTTATCCCTAGTCATAAACGTAACTTTAGTCCAACTCCAATCCTAAACCACTGTCAGCTCTACCCTAGCTCAATTTCCACTCTAAATCTTGCACAACTCTAATACATTCAAACCCCTAACCTTAACCAAACTTCAATCCTATCCTAAATGTAGATCAAGCCACTTCCTAACATTGACTCTAGTACAACCCTAACTCTTGTCTAATTCTACCCCTAACTCCTTCCTAACCTTAAGCCTAGCCAAAATACAACCCTAGCCCAACTGCAACCCTAAACTTTACCCTAGCCCATCACAATCTCTGACCCATCTCCAACCCTAAATCATCTCTAAGTCTAACCCTAACCTATCCTAACTATAACTTTAGCCCAATTTAGCCCATGTTACGATTAAGAGTAAGTGATTGGTCTCGAAACACGTAAACTATGCAATCTTTCTGTGGTTTTATGCTATGTTTTTATTTAGCTTTCAATAAAATGTGCGTTTTAAATCTTTTTTCACTTGAATCCCTGTGCATGAGTGCTGGAATATATCTCTTTACTTCCTCTACTCCACCCCAAAGCCTTGCTCAATGCTAATCTTAGACTTAATCCTTAACCAACTAGAACCCTAACCATAGCTCAACTCCAATCCTAATCTTAAACTTTCACAACTCCAACTTTAACCTTATCTTAAATTAAACCTTATTCATAATCTTATTCCATTGACAACCCTAATCCATTTCCAAATTTTAACCTAACTATAGCCTAACTACAATCCTATTCTTTATTCAATTTATTATTATGTATTATTATTATTTATTTTAGAGCATAATTAACTCCATGGTCCTGTACAAGTCAAGGGGTTCAGGTACATAATATAAGGCAAATACAATCATACTAATACAAAAGGAGAGAGGACCCTGTCCACAAGAGCTTACAATCTACAATGCAGAAGCAGGAGACAGATGGTAAGGGATGTAGATGTGTTTATTATGCTATAATTGCAGAAGGGAGATTATAAATTGTAGGCTAGCCTAAAGAGATGGGTTTTCAGGTTGAATTTGAAACTAGTAAAGGTGGCAGAAAGTCTGATGTGCTGTGGTTGTGAGCTCTAGAGTACAAGGAAAGCACGGGAGAAATGTTGTGTGATGAGTTGACAATAGGAGAGCAGAGAAGATGGTTGTGTGAGGAGCGGAGATGGCATGAGGGAAGGTATCGTGAGATGAAGTCAGAGATATACGGAGGGGACAGATTATGGAAAGCCTTATTTGTCATTGTAAGCAACTTGAACTTAAATTTTCTTCAACCCTAACCTAAATCTAACCATAAACCTACTGTAGCCCAAAACCATCCCTAACTCTAGCCCAAAATCCAACTGTAACTGTAGCTAAACTCCAATCTCCAACTCCAACCTTAACCTTTAAATCTAATCCAACTCTAATCCTGAGCCTAGCCAAACTCCAACCCTACCCTATCCAAACTAGATCTGTAGTTCTGTCCTTAACCGCCATATTATCCTAAACCTATCCAAAATCCAAACCTAACCCTACTGCTATTTCAACCTTAGCCCAAACCCTAGCCTAACTCCAAACCTGGCCACACTACAACCATAACACTAAAAACTCCAATGCTAAACCTAAATCTAGCCAAACTCTAGACCTAACCATTCTGCAACCCTGAACTTAACCCATCTCAAACCTTAATTATAGTTCAACTCCAACCATAACTTTAGTCCATCTCGATCCCTAACCTCAGCCCAAATTCAGCTATCACCTTAGCCAGTCTCGAACCCTAACCCCAATCCTGGTAAACTTCAATTCTAACCCTAACCACAACGAAAAACTCCAACCGCCGCCAATTTCCAATACTAAACCTGTCCCCAGGGGCGCCATTAGGGGGATACAGGCAGTACTCCTGTACCGGGCCCAGCCAGTCTGTGAAGCAAGGGGGGGCCCGCCGCCACCGGCAGGTACCGCCCCCTTGCTTCATAGTAATAGTGCAGAGAACAGGCCATAGGCTTGTTCTCTGCACCATGATAAGTGAGGCGCCTGCGCCTTTGTATATGGCTGGGGCCTCACTGCATGTCTGGTCACAGCTGCACTTGATGACATGCACTTACTCCTCCTGCGCGCTGTGACCGGAGCAGCTGGGCCTTCCTGTTTCTCTGCTGGCAACAGGACAGCTGATTAAATCAGTGATGCCCAGCCTCGTGGGCGGCACTTCACTGATTCAAGTAGTCCCATGCTGCTCTGAGTCTGAGGATGGGCCAGCACTCTTTACATACAGCTGCAACAGCGGCTGTCACCTCCTTCCAGTTCTTCAGCGTCTCCTGTGATTGGAGTCGGCCCTTCCCCTCTCTCTGCCTGTGGGCGGGGCTTCAGTGACTCCTGCTGGCAGAGAGAGAGAGAGAGAGGAGCCGAGTCCGATCACCGAACACGCTGGAGAACTGCAACGAGTTGAGAGACACTGCTGCTGTATGAAAAGAGCGCGGCCTCTCCTCACACTCTGAGGTAATGTGGGGCCCCAGTGAGTGAGCTGTGAGTGTGAGGCTGGGGGGGCCTGTGTGTGAGACTGGGTTTGGCTGTGTGTGTGAGGCTGGGGGGGGCCTGTGTGTGTGAGGCTGGGGGGGGCCTGTGTGTGAGGCTGTGGGAGCCTGTGTGTGTGAGGCTGTGGGGGGGCCTGTGTGTGAGGCTGTGGGAGGCCTGTGTGTGAGGCTGTGGGAGGCCTGTGTGTGAGGCTGTGGGGGGCCTGTGTGTGAGGCTGTGGGGGGGCCTGTGTGTGAGTGGCTGTGGGGATGGCAGAGGGTGGGGTTGATGTGGGGGATGCTTCACCTGTATGGGGCCCTGAAATTTCTGATGGCGGCCCTGCCTGTCCCAATTACAATCACCTGTCTTGGAGATAGGTGAAAAAGCAGTGAGAATAATGGGTAACAAAGTATGCATATATGCCAAAGTATGCCTATATGGCAAACCATTTCTTGGGGTGGGCAACAGGTTTTGTTAAGAAGGGGGGGCGCCACCTGCAGTTGCCCGCACTGTCTGCCTTAAGAAATAATGGTATAATAAAGCTGTCATGGCCAGACTACGGTGCCCCTGGGTATATACTCATCACTAGTAAAAGTTTTTTTTTTCTGTCTAGGTGCCATGGTACGGCTGCAGGGTACAACTGAAGTATCAGCTGACTCAGCGCCCATGGCAACAAATGTTTCTTATCACCTATTTATGTGACAAATGAGAGCTGTCTGAGAAGTGACAGTGTCAAGGCCAATAGAACTGAGAATGAAGAGTTCTTGGAGTGAGAGCCTAAGGCCCGGTTCACACTGCTTATTGCCGGCATAATTGCGGGGACGGATTTCGCCCCGCTATTACGCCGGCAGCCGTGCAGCGGGGCGGGGGGCCGGCATCTCGCCGGCCCCATAGACATTCATTATCTACGGCGTGTACGCGCCGCAAATAATTCACATGTCACTTTCTCCCCCCGCGGCGGATTCGCCGAGTTACTGGGACGGATTGGAGCCGTACTGCAGCGCAAATACGGCGCGCAGTACGGCTCCAATCCGTGCCCAAATAAGCCGTGTGAACGAGGCCTAAGGGTACGGCCACATGGCAGTTGTAAAATGCTGGTCGGATTTTGTCTCTTTTGACGCTTCCTTTTACTGGTCCTCACTTTTTCTTTACTGTTTCCTATTCATGTCAAGTATTTCAGTATTTACTATTTATTATTTGCCACATGCGCAATATAGTACTATTTTTGCACTTGCTTTTTATAATTATATGTATAATCGTAACACCAAACTCGTAGTCGTGGGCTGGCAAACAGGTCAGGGCAGGCGGCAAAGGTTTGTGGTCAAGAAACGTAGGCGAAGGGTCAGCAACGTAGAAGACACTAGGACGCACTCAGGAAACGCTTTCTCTAAAGGCAAGGGCACTATAGATCCGGCGAGGAAGTGCCGGAAGCGGTACCAATACAGAGCTGCCGCGCGCGCGCCCTAGGGAACGGGTGCACGCGCAGCAACCGGCAGCGAGCCACATGTGTACGGGAGCGTGGCAGGGTGAGTGCAGACTTCCAGGGAAGCGAGTGCGTCCGCGGCCCGACATGCGGACCGCGGCGCCACTCGTCCCTGGTGCGGGGGACGCTGAGGGGACACGGGTGCACCCGCAGCCCCCCTTGTGGGCTGCGGGACCACCCATGACAGTACACCCCCCCAGGCCTCCCCTCCTTCCTGGAACCAAGGAATTTCCATACTAGGTCCCGATCCAAGATGTTATTCTCCAGCTCCAAAGATCTCTCCTCCGGCCTGAATCTTTCCCAGTCGATGAGGAAATGTCCACTCACTCGGATAGTTTTCATGGCCAGAATTTCTTTCACCATGAACACGTTGGATGCCTCGGCCTCAGAGGGAGAGGGGGCAGTGAGAACCGGTTCAGCACCACAGGTTTCAATAGGGAGACATGGAAGGAATTCGGGATCCGCATGGTAGGAGGGTGTCGGAGGTTATAGGCCACCGGATTAATACCATGAAAGGCCTCAGGAACCGTGGACCTAATTTATAACTGGGTATTTTGAGCCGGACATACTTAGCAGACAGCCGCACTTTATCTCCCAAAGCAAAAGTTGGGGCCAGTCTCCTCTTCTTGTCCGCCTGGGCCTTCATGCGGGCAGTAGCTTGCTGTAGGGACTGGTGAGTCTGCTCCCAAATGGCAGTCATATTCCAGACCAAGGTGTCCACCACAGAAACCTCGGCGGCACAAGGAAAGGGGGAAAGGGGTTTGGGGGGGGATGCAGTCCATAGACTATGTAAAAAGGGGAAAGGGTCCCGGGGGATTCAGGGGGCCGGGGGGTTTAATAGGAAATTTCCCGGGCCCAACGGTTTTTAAAAACCCTGATCTATCTTTCCTTTTTGGGCTAAAAACAAAGTGGCAAAGGGTACGTCCCCAGGATCTGATTAATCCCCCCCATTAAAAGTAAAATTTTTTACTTGTAATCGGGAGAAAAGGGGGGCGTTTCCCAAAAACTTGGGGGACAAACTGGACCCCGCGGCCCGAGACGATGTGTCGCGGGAGACCCGTGAAGACGGAAGTTGTGCACAAAGACGAGAGCGGCGAGCTGAGCAGCGAAGGGTAGGCCGGGGAAAAGGGTAAAGTGTGCCATCTTAAAAAACCCGGTCCGCAACCCCCCAGATCGCGGTATTCCCCGGGGGAAAAAAAGGAAGATGGGTTTGGGGGAAGGGTTTTTCGTTACAGGGGGGACCAAGGTAAATCGGCGGGGGGAAAGGGGTGCAGTGGGCCGGAGGGGGCCGTGGCGGGGTTTTGTCTTTTCCCGGGCACAGGTGGACAGGATTCCACAAATTCTCTTGGGCCCCCTTGGCAAGAGTCGGCCCCCCCAGTAGAAAGGGGGGAAATCATTTAAAATTGTCTTCCGGGGCCCCAGGGTGCCCACCCACAGGGAAAGAAAGTGCCCCCACCCAGTGCCGGGATCACAAAAAGTTTTAAACCCCGAGGAACCTGCTGCTATCCCCCGAACCCAAGTAAACCCCAATCTTTTTGGGGGTTATGTTATGTTAAAGCCCCCCCCCCCCCCCGGGGTTTCTTCTCCAATAGTTTCGGAGGCGCGGGGGGAGAGCTTTGGGCTTTGACGTTCTTTTCGGGCGGGGCGGAAGTGAATGCGGAAAGTAAAAAGCGCAAAAAAAAACAGCGACCCTGGCTTGGGGCGGATTAAGACTTTAAAAACCGGGCTGGAGATACTGAGATTTTTGGGGATCTGTGTGGGACCTAAATTAGGATGACGAGTTTCCCTCCAGGAGATGCGCCATTCCCGGGTTTCCCAACATGATGGCCAAAAAAATCGGGGTTTCCCCGATGGTGAAATTTTCTCCCCGGAGAAAAGGGTCTTGGAGAAAAAAACCCGCCCTGAGAGTTCTGCCCTTGGGGCCCCTTTTTTGAGGGGAGAACCGCCCCCCCCAAATGGAAGGGCATCCCCTTCAAACGCGAAAGGTTTCTGGGGTCCGGAGAGACAGGATGGGGCGGGGGCAAAACCATTTAAGTCTTTTAAAAGTTTTTTGGGCCTCCTTGACCAGGTTTTGGGTGGCGTTCTTCTTAGTGAGGGCCATAATGGGTCCCACCATGTAGAAAAATGGGGAATAAATTGCCGGTAATAAATTAGGAAACCCCAAGAAGCGCTGAATAGCCGCAGACCAACTGGCAAGCCACTGCAAACGGCGGAAAACTGGAGGGGATCCATCTGTGGGCCCATTATCCGAAACAATTCCCAAGGGAAAGGGGTTTCCGAAAAAAAGGCTTTTTCCAAGGGTAGTTTTTAATGCGGGGGTTATTCTAATGAAGCCGGGGTTTTATAAAAAACATAGGCCAGGAGCATGAACAGGTTTAAAAGGGGACCCTTAAATGGTTTTTTTTCCTGGAAGCGGCGGGGGGGGTTAAAGAAAAAGGACCCCAATTAAAAGTGGGTCACGTGGTTTAAAGGCCTTTCTTCCATTCGTATTGAAAAATTAACGGGGGGGGTTTGCCCCCGAGTTAATTTTGGAAAAATTGGTGGGGGTAAAAAAAAAATTTTGGAAAGGGGGGGTTTTGGGGATTTTAGGTTTTATAAGGTGGAAATGATAAGGGAAAGAGAATTTTTTTTAAAAGAAGAAACCCTCCGGGTGGGAAAAGGTTGTGGAAAAAGTTTTTGAAGTTTGAGAGGTTGAATGGTGATTTGGGAGAAAGGGATAATTTTGAGGGGGAGTGGTAGAAGTGTAAAATATATGATGGGGGGAAATTTAGTGGGAACAATAGAAAGTTGGTTTTAGGATGGAGAGGTTGGATGATGTAGAAAAAAAGGGAAGGGTAAAAAGGTTTGGAATTGGAAAAGGTTTCACCCTCCCATTCGGCGTGGGGTTATGACACTGAGCCAGGAACCCCAAAAGAGATGACGAGGATGCCGAGTAGCACATAGAAGGAGAGCTTCTCTTTTGCCCCCCCACCGGGAGGGACCCAGCTTGGTGATATAGGGATGGAGTCCCCAGAAGTTCCCTACTGACCGATAAACACTAACTTTTTCCCACTGGACCAGGGCAGGCGTAACAGGATACCAGGGATCAGGATAAGTTCCGGGCAGACCAGAATCCGGGAAGGAGGGGCCTGAAACGAGGGGCCAGCGTCCGTGGGAAAAACCACCGGCATGTCAGTCGGGGAGGAAAATTTTGCCCCCTGGGACGCCACCCCAGGACCCGGTGCGATCTTTTCCCCGGCCCTGGGATATGCGGGCAAACTCTCAAATGACCGGGGCTAGCGCGTACGGGCATAGGTTCTCCCGGGCACGGGACAGCTCCTGTTTATAAGTGGCCCCGGTCCCCCTGCAGGGGTTCCCTCACTGCAGGCTGGGAATGGCAGTGGGGCCTCTGGAACCTGGGCCAGTGAGGTAACCGGGGGGACGTACGGGTCTTGTTTGTGATGGGCCCCTCCTGTCTCCGGCGAAACACACTCAATGCGGGTGGCCGGGTTTGATAAATTTGTTCAGTGAGGAGGAAAGGTCTCTAGCGGCCGGGTGGTCTTTTTTTCTGCGGGAAGGGCCCCTTTCTTAAAAAGTGGGCAAAGAGCTGCTCGTTCCGGAACCCGAGGCCAGGGCGAAATTGAACGGATAGTCCCCCCAGGGGGATCCCCCTGTCGAAGGTCAGAAGAGGGGCTCAGCAGATGACGCCCGCGCTGGTCCTCGAAATGCTATTTTAAAATTTTTGAAAGGAAGGCCCGGAGGCTGCTGTCACGGGGCGTTTCGGTCCCCCAAAGGTGTTGCCCAAGCCATGGGCCCTTTAAAAAAAAAATAGACTTATACGAAGCCCCCTCGACCTTTCCCGGGGGAATGGGCGGGCCAAAGCCGATGTGCAGGAGACGGTATGAAACCCCTGCAGAGTTTTGGATCCCCCCAACTTGGATGGGGAGGGAAATGAAGCTTGGGGGCCCCCATAAACCAAAAGGGGGAGAAGGCGCAGGGGGAACCACGGGCATGGTGGCAGTCTCTGAGAGAAAGAAAGTGTTGCACCATGTCAACAGCTGGGGCCAATTGCTGGCTGTTGTGCATCTTTCTGGACTGCTGGGTGCAAAGGATAGGTCCGCATCTGGGCAAGGCACATTGGCGGGATCCATGGCCGGATCAACTGTTTCGGGTGGAGTAGTGGATCCTCTGGGGCCCCCGCAGGCGATGGTAAGGGCCCGGGCCCGGGGGTGGGTCTAAGTAGGTCCCCGGGGGTTTGCCAAGACCGCCGCAAAGCGGGATGGACTTTTTTGCGGCGGGAAATCCTACCATTTCGCTACCCTTTGCGGACAGTTGCAGTGGGAGCCGAGGTGCAGCGAGGTACCAATAGTACACCAAACTTGTAGTGTGGCGGGCAAACAATCAGGGGGGGTAGCAAAGGTTTGTGGTAAGAAACGTAGGCGAGGGCACAAAGTAAAGACACTGGACCAATCAGGAAAATGCTTTCTCTAAAGGCAAAGGCCAAAAGATCCAGCGAGGGAAATGTCGGGGGCTACCAAATTTTTAGGACCCCACCGGCAATTAAC
The DNA here is from genome assembly GCA_025379985.1 of Phyllomedusa bahiana. Classification (NCBI taxonomy): domain Eukaryota; kingdom Metazoa; phylum Chordata; class Amphibia; order Anura; family Hylidae; genus Phyllomedusa; species Phyllomedusa bahiana. Next base: position 28,178 of record JAODAL010022934.1, on the reverse strand, counting down.
CCATTACCCGGGGGGCTGGCCCCTTTTAAACTGGAAGAGCTGCCGTGGGGCGCGCCCCAGGGAACGGGAGCGCACGCAGCAGCCGGCACGACCGCATGTGTCGGGGGCTGGAGGGGGGAGGCGACTTCCGGGAAGTACTGCGTCTTTTCCCGACATGCCTGGTGCAGGGGACGCCGAGGGGACAAGAGTGCACCCGCAGCTTTTTCCATTTTGCAAATAAAAAAATGAAACATAATTTTTTCAATCCCTTTTTCAAAATTCATTAAAAATTACTTTTTTTCTGCAAAGTGAAAAGGCCAAAATACCCGTCCCAAAAAAAAACTCATGATCCCAAAAGGATACAAAAAAAGTACACTTCAGCCCACAAACAAAACAAGCAGACACAGGTCGGTATATGGAAAAATCATACTGACCCGAAGAATAAAGTTAAAGTATTTTCCCGTTCATTTTTAAATTTTAAAAAACCTTTTTTTTTAATACAAAAAATAATTTTTTTATATATTTATTTTATATATTTAAAGGGGTAACAAGAAGCCTGGGCCCCATAGCAAACTACTTTTGGATGGGGCCCCCCTCCCCGCCCCCAACCATGAACATTTGCCGGAACATGCAGTTACTACATAGTACAGGGGGCAAATACCTCAACCTAATACACCATCATATGCACCAAAAAATCCCTATACCAAGACCAACATTACCAATAATGCTACTACATAAGAGAAGAGAACGACTCATTAGATAAGACATCTCCTGTGAGTCCCTGATTTCAGGGGTTATTTTACTTTTATACTGGATCAGTGCTGTATTCACTGTAATGTGATGTGACCCGAGCTGGTGTCTGACCACTATGTGGTCTCCACATGGCAGTGTTGTAGGTTATATCAGTGCTAGTATAGTGGCAGTGTACACTTGTCCCTGCTTGGAAAAGTGAGGGAACACCTGTCCCTGTGATTAGGAGCTACAGTTTTAGGGCATGTCCCGGGTTTTCAGACGGTTTTTCAGCCGGTTCGCGGTTTTTCAGACCGCCTGAAAAACCGGCCGAAAATTAGCACAATTGTGCTCCATGGAAAACTGGTTTTCCGCCCGGCGGTTTTGCCGCTGGCGGTCCGGCGGCAAAACATCAAACAAGCACCATCTTCCGTCTGGTTTTCGGACAGAATATGTGCTTCTCAATGGGAGGGGGAGGGCTCTTCTCCGCTCATCGCGGAGAAAAGCGCCCACCCCCCCCCCCCGCCGCGGGGACGGGCGCAAAACAGGACAAATACCGGCCCGTATTTGTCCTATGCCGTGTAAACACGCCCTTACTGTCTTGCTGGTGTTTATAGTCGAGTTTATTTTAGAAGGTGGTAAGGTGCATGACCAAGGGAAACGTTGAGGGGGATATTCATAGTTTCATAGTTTGTAAGGTTAAAAAAAGACAAGTCGTCCATCTAGTTCAGCCTGTTGTGCTAAGGTGTTGATCCAGAGGAAGGCAAAAACCCCAATGAGGTAGAACCAATTGCCCTCATTTTAGGGAAAAATTTTCTTCCTGACTCCAATCGGGCAATCAGAAAATCCGGATAAATGACCCCTTTTCCCTAAATCCATCACTGTAACTTGTTATATTTTTACGCTCCAGAAATGATCCAAACCCTTTTGAACTGGTTATTGAATTCACCAGAAACCCTCTGGCAGAAAAAACCAAAGTTCCTGCTCTTACAGAAAAAAAAAAAAAAGAATCCCTTTCTATTTTATTAGAACTTTCGTTCCTCAAGAAAAAAGGGGGCCCCCCTTGTTCTAGATACAGCCCTGTGTAAAATAAATCTTGGGAGAGATCTCTATTTTGACCTTTGATGTATTTAAAATATTTTTTATGCCCCCCCCAAAGCCTTTTTTTCTTAAACTAAATCCCAAAATCTTGCCAATCTTTTGTGTACTGTAGTCCCCCCATCCTTTTATTATTTTTTTTTGCCGCTTTGTCCCTTTTTCAAGCTCTAAAATGCTTTCCTGTGCACTGTCCCAAAAAGTACCAATTTCCATGTGTGGTCTAACCGTGACTTGTATAATGGAGAAAAAAGTTCTCATATGTGCATCATGCCCCTTTTTAATGCCCCCCCATGATCCTTTTTGTTTTTGGCTGTGTCCCTAAACCTGGCTGCAAAATTTAAAGTTTACGCCCACCAGGATTCCCAAGCCCTTTTTTCCATGTCATTTTTCCCCATGTTTTTCCAAATTTAAAACAGAAATCATGTAATGGATTTCTTTTCCCCATGTGCATAACCTTGCATTTATCAGTGTTAAACCTCATCTGCCTTTTCCCCTCCCAGGGCCTCAACTTATCAAGACCCCTTTTTTAATAACTATTATCCTCTATCGTGTTGTTTACTTTACAAGCTTAGTATCGTCTGAAAAGATCGATATTCACTGGGGGGGTGGGGAGGATATGGATGGCCCAAACTTACCATGGGGGGGGATATGAATTGACAATTTTGAGACAGATAGAAAGTGTGATAGAAGAAATATGATTTATTTGGGTATAATGGTTTATGTCATGGGGGCCCGCGGGAAACCCTGCCCCTGCGGCCCTTTTCCCCTGCCTGCCGGGCCGCGGCGGGGATTGCGGTTCACCGCCCCACCCCGCCCCCCCCGGTCGCTTCCGGCCCCCCTTCCGGTGAAGGCGCCCTGTCTTCCCGGCCGTCGTGCGCATGCCGCCCCCTAGCGCGCGCGGGGGCCCGCTGTTTTAAATTTTAAAGGGCCAGTGCCCCGGTAATTGGCTTATTCCCCGGGGGCTGGCCCCTAAAATTATCCGCCCCCGCACCTGTTGCCAGATTGTTGGTGTTTCTTTGTGGATTTGGATGCCTTGTGTCCGATTGTTTATCCTTGTACCAGCCCTTCCCGTACTTTTCCTGACCTTCTTTTTCCCCTCCCCTGACCGTCTGTCCGTCTCTGCCCACGAACCTCTGCCGCCTGCCCTGCCCTTCTGCCTGTTCCCTGACTACGCCTTGGGTTTACATCCTGTACCAGAGTACCCCGGCCGCCACCGAAAAGCAAGTCACGTCGGGGGTAACGACCTGGTAGCCTCACCCGCAGCAGTCCATCCCGCTTTCGGGGGGCTCGGGTAAAAAGGGGGGCTACTTAGACTCCGTTCCCTGGCGTGGTTAAATACCCCCGCTTGCGGGGGTCCAGGATCCACCGACCGTCACAGTACAATCTGGCCATGGATTCCCCCAGGGTACCTTGCCCGAACTCCGGGACGTTAGAGGGCCTCGCCCACGAGTCAGGCATCGCCCAGCTCGCACCATGATGCAGAACCTTTTGCGGCTCCCCTCCCTCCCCCTGCGGCCCTGCCTCCCCCCTGCACCATTGCTCCTGCCCTCACTCCCCCTGCTCCGCACCGAACCTTCTCTGCATCTCCCTCCCGCCGCTATGAGGGAGCCCCAAGAAGTGAAAGGGGTTTCATCAGTCAGTGTTCTTTACAATCAAGCGGGGACATCAATTTCCCATGAGCGGGCAAAATTTCGTTTTTATTATTACCCTCCTAACTGGCGAAGCTCGGGCCTGGCCACCCCGCTGTGGGACCGAGGAGACCCCTAAGGGGTAACGCAAGCCTTCCCCCGGGGTTCCGGACTTTTGGGAACCCGGTCGCCCTCCTCACTGCCGCAGCACTGCCCCCGCTTCCGACAGGGCGACTCCACTGGGGGACACACTCTGTGCAGTTCCGCACTTACCGGAAACCTGGAACAACGGGCTCGGGGCCTTTTTGGCAACTTTCGGGACGTATTAAGGATGACCCGGGGTCGCGCCCTGCCTACCCCCTTGGGGACAACTAAATTGGGTTGGCCCCCGGATCATTCCGTTTCGCCGAGAGACAACGGGAGCTCCGTCCCCAAGGCGGGTCCACCCACCACGCCGGGCTACCTCGCTTAGCCCCTGTTTTCCAACGCCCCCCCTTTCCTTTTCCCCAAGGGTTCTTAGGACAACCTATGCAGGGGAAAAGGGGCAAAATTGACCCAGGGGAACACGCAGCGACGTCTCGGCAGTTGTGCTTCTACTGGGGGGGTTGGGTCATTCTTGGAACGTCCGGTCCCCGGGAAAACTTCCGCACCTAGGGCTCTAGGGGGGAAAACCCTGGGTGTCAGTGCCCCCTCTCCCCGTCTCCCTTTGGGGTTCTTTGGGGGAACCCGCCGGCAGCCCCTTTCCAGACCACCGCCTTCCGGATCGGGGTCCCCCGGGTAACTTAAATTTCCCCAGCACTGGTGCTCAGTACCGGCTTCCAGTGCCCTCCCTCAGAAACCCTTGTTCGTGTCCCCGTAAGGCGAATGCCTCAAGGATCCCATTGGGTTTCGCACTGCGCCCTCATCTTGCAGTTGGGGCGTTACATCAGGAATCTTTGAAGTTCTTCGCTGCCTCGGTCTCTTCTGAATCCCCCTGGGCCCCCCCTTTTTCAAGAGAGCCCGACCCTAAATTTGGGAACACGGGAGATTCTTTTTGGGGGCCGGGCCCTTCACTCCGACCCTCAGGGCACCGCCTGGCCCTTTCAGATTGCCGTTACCAAACCTACAAGTCCTCCAGGTCTCCTCCCTTACCAGGACTATGCGATTTTTCTCCGAAAAAAGGGGCCAAATCTTTCCCTCCGCCCGGCCCTTCGATTCCCCTATTGTTTGCAGCCGGACAAAATCCTCCTCGAGGCAGATTTACCCTTTCCGTCCCGGGAAAAAGGCTATGACCGATTTTACCCAAGAGAACTACGCAAGGGTTCTAGTAAGTCTTCATCACCTGCGGGAGCCGGATTCTTCTTCGTCGAGAAAAAAAGATGGACCCTTCGGCCCTGTTCGTTCCCGTGGCCTAAAAAAATAACAGTCAAGAATCGGTACCCCCGCCTTTGATCCCGAGTTTTTTGACCCCCTTTCGTGGGAAAAAATTTTTCTAAATTGGATCCCGGGGCCTACAATCTGATCCGCAAGAGAGGGTGAGAGTGAAAACACCCTTTAACACCCGTGAGGCCTTTTGGGTTTTTCTCGTCATGCCTTTTGGTCTCTGAACGCCCCGGCTGTATTCCAAAACTTTGTGTGAGATCTTCCGGGACCTTTTATCGTTTGTGTTTATTGCTATCTGGATGACATTCTCATCTATTCTCCAGCCCTGGAACCCACCGTACCACTCCGCCGGGTGCTCAGCGCCCCCGAGTCACCAATTTTATGCCAAGCTGGGAAGTGTCTTTTGAAGCACCTCACTGCCCTTTTGGGGGTACACGTGTCAATAAGGGCTTCAGAGGGACCCCCCCAAGCTTCAGAGCCCCTCAAGGGCCTCGCCAGGGGGCCTTCGGGCCATTCAGCGTTTTGTGGGCTTTGCCCTATTATAGGCAATTTTATCCTCATTCTCATTCGGTGGCCCCCTTGGTTGCCCTCCCCAAAAGGGGGGTTACGACCCAAACCCGGGGCCGCCCGGGGCTCAAGAGGCGTTAAACGTCTGAAAACCGCATTCGCTTCCGCCCTGTTCTCTCTCGCCGGATCCTCAGCGCCCTTTTGTTTAGAAGTCGAGCCCCCTCATTTTGGTGCCGGGGGGTTCTTCTTCAGAAGACCTCCTCGGGAAAGTTGCGAATTTGTGGGTTCTTCTCCAAGCCCTTCACCCCACTGAGCGAAACTACCCCATTGGGGACGGGAACTCCTTCTATAAAATTGGCTCTAGAAGAAGGCGTCACTGCGGGAAAGGGGCCTAAAACCCTTCAAAATATACACGTCACAAAAAACCTTCTCTATCTGCAATTGCCCAGCGTTTAATCCGCGACAAGCCGGGGGGCGTTTTTCTTCGCTGTTTTTAATTTTTCCCCCTACCTTCCGACGGCTGAAAAAAAATCAGGCCAACGCTCTCTCCAGATCCCTGAACGGTAGGGTTGGGGCCCCCCCTACAGCACATTTTTCCCCGGAACGGCTTTTTGGCGCTGCTCCTTGAACCTTCTAAAATACCCCGGGGGAAAACCTACGTCCTCCTGTTTGCGGCTCAGATCCTTTAAAGGGGACATTCGTCCCCAAATGCGGGCCATCCCGGATTCACAAGCCCCACAATTCACTCCAATACTACTGGTGGCCCACCTTTTGCAAGACGTTCGGGACTTTGTCTCGCCTGTCCTTTTGCTCGTAACAAGTTTCCCCGCCTCGACCCCCCTCTACTTATGCCTCTCCCCGTGCCTAGAGCCTTTGGACCCCTATTGCTATGGACTTTGTCACTGACCTGCCGGCCTATCCGGGGAAACACGGGCATTTTGGGTGGTGGGTTACAGGTTTTCCAAGATGGCCATTTTGTCCCCTTTCCCGGGTTACCCTGTCACCTCAGCTAGCCCAGCTCTTTTTTCCACCATATCTTTCGGTTACGGCTCCCCCCGACTCACCCCTGATGGGGGCCAGTTTGTTTTCTAAGTTCTGGCGGGTCTTTTTGTACTCAGTTCGGGGCCAGCTGACTTTCGTCTTCTACCACCCTCAGACCCAAAGGGCATGGGAAGGGTTTAAAAAAATCTTAAGGCGCTTTTCTGCGCCTTTTGTGTCTGCCCGGGGAAAAATAAATTTGGTCTGACCTTCTCCCTGGGCGGAATTCTCTTACAATTCCCCAGACTCGGAGTCTGCTAAAGCCGCCCCCTTTTTTTTTGTGTTTGGGTTACATCCCCCCCACCTCTCCCCTGCCGCTTCGTGTCACGTTCCGCGTGGATGCCCAAGTACGAGACATCAATCACCTGGCAGGGCACTCGTCGGCCCCCCTTTTAGGCTTCCCTCCTACTAAGGTCAGGCCAAGTACCGGGGGACCTCCTCCCTTTTTTAACCCGGTGATAGGGTGGGCTATCGGGCCAAAACATCCGTTTAAGGTACCCCCTACAAGTGGGCCCTAAATATTTGGGCCCTTTTTTGGTACTTCGTCAGCTTTAAACCCCGGGCTCCTACAACCCCTTTCCTCCCACTCTTCGTGTCCGAACCCTTTCCATGTCTCGCTCCTCAAGCCTGTGGGGCTGAATCGCTTCTCCCCTGGATCGTCTCCCCTCCTTGGGCCCAAACGGGTACATCTTTTAGGTCAAGGGGGGGCTGGCACGAAACGTTAGGGGAAGCGGTTCTTTCCATCGACGGAAGGGGTTCGGGCCTGAGGAGCGTGGTTTGGGGGCCGGAAGGCAATCTGTCCCCAGATCTCCTGGCTAGGTTCAAAAAAAAAGGGGAGACCCCAAAGGGGGGGGGGGGGGTACTGTATGGCGGCCCGGGGACCGCTGCCCTGGGCCGTTTCCCCGCCGCCCCGGGCCCGGCGGGGCATTGCGGTTACCCCCGGCCCCCCTCGTCCCCGCCCGGGTCGCTTACCTGGGCCCCTCCGGGAACGGGCCCCCTGTCTGTCCCGCCGTCGTGCGATTGGGCGCCCCCTAGGGGGCCTCGCGGGCTGGTTTAAATTTTAAAAGGCCAGTGCCCGGTAATTGGGCTTATTGCCGGGCCTGGTCCTATATAATTATCCCCCCCGGCACCTGTTGCAGATTTGGTGTGCTTTGTGGAGTTTGAGTGTCCTTGTGTCTGTATTGCTTTTCCTGGACCAGTCCGTTCCGCTACGTTCCGACCTTGCCTGTTTTTCCGCCCCCCTGACCGTCTGTCCTCTCTGCCACGAAACCCCTGCCCCCTGCCCTACCTTCGCTGTTCCCGACTACGCCCTTTTGGGTTTCACCCGTACCACCAGTACCCGGGCCCCCACCGCAAGCAAGTCACGTAGGGGTAACACCTGGAGCCCCACCCGCAGCAAGTCATCCCCCTTGCGGGGGGCTCTGGGGAAACCGGGGGCCTACTTTTGACTCCCTTCCTGGCGTGGCTTAACTACCACCGCTTGCGGTGGTCCAGCGGATCCCCGTACGTCACAGTGCACACTGTACATGCGGTAAAATGGGCCAGAGGCCCCCTAATATTTTTTATTTTCAGTGCTGTAAGTGGGCCCCAAACATCAAATTCCCTGAGGGGCCCCCGACCCCCCCTCCCCACACTACTGGAAGGTGGGAAAAAGAGGACATTTTTTGGATGCTCCAATGTTTTTGGGCGTGGGCCCCAAGGACAAGGAGCGCCCAGATGTCCACCAGGGTATGTGACCACTGATAACAGGAGAGGGCAAGAGAAACCACAACCCCATCATTTTCCCCAGGAAGGGTCTTGTTTTTTCCATATCAGGCCCCCCCCCTCCTCACGGGTGGCTGCACACAGAAGCCTCATGACCTTTTTTCCATAAGGCCCCAGCCCCCCCTCGCATTACTAATGCCCCCTAAGTTCCCAATGCACCAACAATAGGCTAAGTACCCTTTAACTTTTAGACTCCATTTTTGAACACAAAAAAACCTTTTATACATCAGGCCATTATACATGAAAAAAGAACCGCTATTCACTTCGAGTGCCCTTTTTTCATAATGTTTTCCCCAAGTTTCTAGCAAGGAGACCCCATCCGATTTTTTAAAAGGGTCGACTTTCGGCCCCACTTTTCATGATTTAATCGCCTAAAAAACTGCCCCGGGGCTGCTAATTTTCGGACTGTCGCCCATTGTGTATCATTTCCCTGTACAATGCCCTTTAAAAGGACATTGCTTTTTGTAATGCGCCCTTTAGGGCGCATGCAAGTGTTGTGCCAAAGTTTAAATTTAAAATCGCCTAGTTTTTTATCTATGACAGTTCATTTATATAAATAATATGGTGTCCAGAGTATTTTTGGCGCAAAATAGACCAAAAAAAACTGCCGCTTGCGTATTGGGACACGTCGCCCATGTTTTTCCCTTTTGCTTTTTCGTGTCTGTTACCCGATGAAAAAGCTATTTACCCTTTTATACAGTAAAGTTATCACTTAAATGTGCGCCATAGATGAGGGAATGGGAGTTGGATTGGGAATGAGAGTTTGGGAAATTGAGGAGTTGGAGCTTTGGCTTTCCGGTTAAGTTTAAAATTCTTGCTTCTAGGTTATTTAAAGGTGTTTACAAGATCTTTAGTTGATAGCTCAGAACTTGTAGATCAAATTCCCCACTCCCACAGACTGTAATGAGAGGCCTACACTGAGGTATTTTACACTCAACAAGTCACGTTCTTAGTAGATATTTACTTTAAGCATTGTCTTAATTTGTCTAATTTTTAGCTGTATTAAACTAAGGTGCTTGTACTTTACATAAGAGAATTCAACCTTTGTCCGTCTGAAGCTGTAACTCACCCATGTTAAGTAACAAGACTGCCCATTCAGTAAAGTATTATTTTCCTGGTATCTTGCTGTTGCCATCAACGGTTTAACTAATGTTTCATTATAATGCTTTAGAGGTTTTGGATGTAGAATCCAAATATCCACTAACAGTTTGGTACAAATCAATTAACCTTTTAAGAATGTGGACTACTTTGGGTTTAATTGTATAGGGCAGCAAGGTGCCTCAGTGGCAGGTATATAGTATTCATAGTGCCCCATAGCAAAATGAAACAGGGTCCCAACAGTAAATGATAGGAAATTCAAACAGCAGTTTAGGTGGCAATAATTAAAGTCATAAATATAGTTCTATATATCAGAGAGGCCACAAAGTATTGCTAGGTAAAAGTACACCCCTATTAACTACTATGGTACAATGCTCCTACACCTGAATGGGGCCCCTCAACCTATGGGCCCCATAGCAGCTGCTATGGCTGTTACAGTTACGCCTATGCTCAGTGGTTAGCAGTGATAAGCTAGGTTCACATCTCCATCAGAAGTTCCGTTCGTAGCCTTCATAGCAGAGGGGCATGGGTGTTTCATGACAGACACAAAAGCGAACAAAATTTGGGCCCCTTTTTAATATTAAGAGTTGCTTATCAACAAGTCAGGATCGCTGCTTCATCAAATTGATGCACATTGGCACATCATGCAAGAACCATAAAAACAAACACCCTGCAACTATTGCTGGAAGAACACAAGCTGGTGGTGGCAGAGATATGGTCTGGAGAATATTTTTGTGGCATTCTCTATGCTCTAAATCAACACAGGAGGTTTATGATATATTTCAAATATTTTTACCTATTTTCAAATTGGTGCATATTTACAGTCTTCATAAAGACAGAACCTTATACATGAAAATAAATTTGTACTTAAGAAGCACTTATTTATAGAGTACAGCAAAGTAGCACCTAGTAAGGTAAAAACCAGGAAGCCCGGGTTTGAGAGAGGAGCGCAAACCCCCCTAAAGCCTGTTGGCAGGGGGATTTTTGGGGAATACCACTTTTCCTTTTTCAAGCATGCGCTCTAAGAACACAAGACTCCTTCTTATAGCACCACCCTTATTACAGGTGTGTGAGACTTAATTAGACTGACTTATATTAACACACTGTCGACCATTCCCTCCTGCTACAAATCCTCTCCTCCCTCGGCATCACAGACTTGGCTCTTTCCTGGATCTCCTCGTACCTTTCTGATCGGACATTCAGCGTCTCTCATTCTCGCTCCACCTCCTCCCCCCGGCCTCTCTCTGTTGGTGTCCCCCAGGGGTCAGTCCTGGGTCCTTTACTCTTTTCTATCTACACCCTTGGTCTGGGTCAACTCATAGCCTCACACGGCTTTCATTACCACCTGTATGCTGATGACACCCAGCTTTATATCTCCGGCCCAGATGTCACTTCTCTACTCTCCCGGATCCCTGACTGTCTGTCCTCCATTTCTTCCTTCTTCTCATCACGTCTCCTAAAACTAAATGTGGAGAAAACAGAATTCATCATCTTTCCGCCGTCCCCCTCCATCCCTCCACCTGATCTTTCTATCACTGTCAATGGCTGCACACTCTCACCTGTTCCGCAAGTCCGCTGCCTTGGGGTAATCCTCGACTCCGCTCTATCCTTCAAACCACACATCCAAACCCTCACCTCTGCCTGCCGCTTCCACCTGAAAAATATCTCTCGCATCCGCTCATTCCTCAACTTCGACACCACAAAAATGCTCGTTCATGCCCTTGTCATCTCCCGCCTTGACTACTGCAACATCCTTCTCTGTGGCCTCCCATCTAGCACCCTCGCTCCCCTCCAAACCATCCTTAACTCTGCTGCCCGACTTATCCACCTCTCACCTCGCTACTCCTCTGCCTCTCCCCTCTGTCAATCCTTTCACTGGCTACCAATAGCTCAGCGAATTCATTTCAAGTTGCTAACCATGACCTACAAGGCTCTCCATAACCTCTCCCCTCCATACATCTCTGCCCAAATCTCCAGATATCTCCCCTCACGCAATCTACGCTCCTCACAGGACCTTCTTCTCTGTTCTCCTCTTATCAGCTCCTCACATAACCGTCTCCAAGACTTCTCTCGCGCTTCCCCCACACTCTGGAATGCACTGCCCCAACACATCAGACTCTCTGCCACTCTCACCGGCTTCAAAAGCAACCTGAAAACCCATTTCTTCAGGATTGCCTATAACCTACAATAACCCATGCTGCCACTGTACTACCCCACAAACATGTCTGCCCCTCTCCTCCTGTCTCTTCCCTCCTCCTTGTAGATTGTAAGCCTTCGCGGACAGGGTCCTCTCCCCCCCTGTACCCGGTATACGGCATTCATTGTCATTATTGTACTCACTTGACATATCATGTATGTGACCCCCCCCCCCCCCCTCAAATGTACAGCGCCATGGAATCAATGGCGCTTTAAAATAAATGTTAATAATAATAATAATAATAATAATAACACACAAAACATACAACAAATGACAATATGACAAACATATGCAATATTTTACAAAAAACAACGCAAATTAAAAGATTCATTGAGACCTTTCGGTGCGAGTGTGTCTAACTTTGAGATCCAGTATGCTTCCCGTTGTAATAACATAGGTGCTACATTGCTGTACTGCATCAAGATAAGTGCTGTCTTATGTACTAAGTTTATATTTCACTGTCATAAGGTGAAATATATCATAAACCTCCTGTGTATTGTTTTGGATTACAAGTAGGGAAATGCACAGGGAGTTCCCCTAGAGGTTTACCATATGGCAGTCTCAGAATATACGGCATATGTGTGTTTTAAATTCTCTATGCTCTCTCATCCATGTGGAAGGCACTCTCACTCAATTTCTGTCCATACTTACAGATCGATCACATACACCAAAAAGTTAAACAATTCTGAATATTAGAGAACATTTTGGCACAATGTATTTCACATACATTTTAAAGATTTCTGAATATAAACTAATGCTGATACAAATAGGTAATATGTTCTTTGCTTTCACTGAAATTCTGTTTTGTCTCTTTGGTCTCCTTTGAGAGCTGAAAACATGCTATGAAATACATCTAAGTGGTTTTACAGATGTAGGAGACTCCTTCTGTAAGCCCATTGATGACCCTAATGTGAAGTCAGGGTGTTGATGGGTTGACATGGTTGCCAGGGCCCAACAATGGCGCTCACGCCTGCCATGTACAAGAAACAATTAGGCAGGGTATATTGAGATGCCTGTCAGCATTACGCTGAAAGGCATAATACACTGCAATCTAAAGTACTGCATTGTTTTATCTAAGAGATCATATGATCACCTGATCAAGTCTCCTATTGAGGCTAAAAAATGTAAAAGATGACTAAGAAATTAAAAACTAAAAAGAAAACCTTCTAGAAAGTCCCTATTGAAAGCATCATAGGATATTGATCTCTTTATTTCTGTAGAGAAAGGAACACAAAGAGGCCTCTACCGCCCCCATCCTTCAGCTACAATATACCGACTCTTGCCTTCTATACAACATGCCAATTTCTATACAACATGCCAATTTCTACACATGTCAATTCTTTGTAGGCTCTGACATTATACATTGAAAATGCTTGAGTAAAATCAGCGTCATCTGAACAACAATGCTGATTTTACATTATAGTCTATGGGAGGCATCCTACTTGTCGTTTTCTGTCATTTTTGACGTTTATTTGGGGGCGGAATAGATGCCTAATCTGCAGTCAACTAATTGCTCATAAAATACACCACATTACTTACATAATGCATAAAACTGCCATGTATCCTTCTGGACCATACTTCTGGCAGGGCCAAAAAAGCATACTCAAATGCAGGAGCCTTCAGTAGGTCCCAGGTAACCATGTAAACCTTTCAGCTCCCTGAAAACACATCATAGGAGGTGAAAAAGGTAACCTCCTCCCTCTAAAACCACTTAGAGGCAATGGTCATTATTCACTATGGCATCTAAAGGGTTAAAAAGCTTGGATCTGAGGTTTGTCCACTTTTTGCCATTAGAGCAGGGTCCTGGCTGTCATCCTGAGCGCCTGTTTCATCCAGCACAGGACACTGATACCAGTTCAATTTTGCCCAAAACGAGTATGTCCAACATAGGGCGTTATAGGGGTTAAACATAGTTGTGTGTCATATCTATGGTGTGTGCATTTCTTATTAAGTAAAACCTGGGTAGCATCTTCTGTACGGAGATTCCATCATTATTGGGGCTGTTGGAACAGAAGAGTTAACACCTTAATGCACCATGATATTTCTGTACGTCATGGTGCCTTGCTAGTTAATGCACCATGACGTGCAGAAATGTTTTTTACACTCCACCCATCTGCACAGGTGTTTTTTAATCAGATTAGGTTATAGCTGGAATCTTTTCTCCCTGAAATGTGAAGGTCTGAACAGACACCAAGAGAGGTAACATATAGAGTAGGTTCATATCTGGATTGAGGTCATCTTGCCATTGGTAGATGGGCTTTTACAGTTTTGATCAAAAATGTACACTAAGAACCTCAAAATTTTCATATATTCCAAATTAGCAGAAATGCTTCTCCAAAAAAATTCCTATGTCCCCTTTGATTGTTTTTTAGACTTGTAGAGTGCTGCTGATATTGTGTTGTATTTGCATGAAAAAATAAATAAATTGGGTGTCACTGTAATCATTACAACCTGCTGCATAAAGCTGGTATGTCATTTATACCGCATGGTGACCACTGTAAAAAAGAAAAAACACTGCCAAGATTGCTGTATTCTGTTCATCCCGTCTCCCAAAAACCTTGATAAAATGCGAGAAGAGTGACATATGAACCCTAAAATGGTGCCAATGAAAACGTCCGCTCATCCGACAAATATAGGCCCCTAAATCAGCTCTATGCAGAAAAATAAAAAAAAGTTATGGCTGTCCCAATATGATATAAAAATGCAATTTTTTCTATTGTGCAAAAGTAGTAAAACATAAAAAACTATATTAAATTGATATTTAAAACAAAACAGTGAAACACATATGGAACCAAAATGCAAAATTTCCAAACCCATAGATAAACAATGAGGGGTGTTGAACCCAAAGATGAAATGACTTTAGGTTTACCTTTTTCTGGAAACCCGGGGTGCTTTGAAAATGCACAGACCCCACCAATTCGAGTCAAATGTCAACGCTTTCCCCTTTCCCTTTGTACACCCAAACCCAAAGAGTTTTTTCCACCCCACAATAGGGTTTTGCACTTTGGAAAAAAATTTGGGTATTAGATTTTGGGGTCCCTTTACCAACATCCTTGTTGTGCTTAAATGTATAAAATTTTGGAAAAAATTAAATTTTATTTTTTTTCAGGGCTCAAGGCAAAAAAATCGTGAAACATCTGTGGAGTCGATATACTCACTATACCCCTGCATATGTTCCTTTAGGGGTGTAGTTTTCCAAATGAGGTCTTTTTCAGGGTGTTATTTAATTTTTAACAAACCTGCCGCAAACCCGTAAAGCCCAAAGAAAATCCTAATGAAAATGACCCCAAAGTCCCCGTAGGTTTTTCTTTATTCTGGGGCATGTGGTCAAGTAGCACACTAGGGCCACATAAGGGATTTCTCTAAGAACAACAGAATCAGGGGAATCAATATTGCTTTGCATTTCTCTTTTCGTATTTACTGTGTTCCAGTAAACAATGTGTTAAAATTGAAAATCTGCAAAAAAAAATTAAGTTTTAAAGCTTCATCTCTTCTATGCTTTAATTTCTTTTTAAACACCAAAAGGGTTTTAAAAAGCTTTAAAAAGGGTTTTTTAAATACCTTGACGGTGCGGTTCTTTAGATGGGGTCATTTATTGGGTTTTTTAACAAAATCCCCCTTCAAAGCCAGGTCAGAACTGGGCTGGTCCCTAAAAATTTTTAAAACTTTGCTATAAAAATTAAAACCCTTAAATATTGGTACTTATTTTAGATTTTAAATTATTACTTTTTTCCTGGGTATAACTGTCTTCGGAAAAAATTTTAAACTTTAAAAAAGGGCAATTTTTTTCATTTAACGATGTCTATTGAAAAAATAATAAAAAAATTTTTTTCTTCAAAAAAACACCTATTGAAAATATATAGAATTGAACACATCCACTTGATAAACAAAAAAATATGTTTTTTTTAAAATATATGAAAAGAATGGAAAAAACAAAAAAAAACAAAAGGACCGGACCCACACAATCGGAAAAAACGGGGGGGGGAGAAAATTTTTAAAAAAAAAGATTCAGCGTCCAAATCAGCCATGTGAACATATCCTTACAGTGCAAAAAACAGAATGTGTTTGTTTTAAATTGATTGAAATATAACTAAGGTGGTAACAAGTTTGAAGGACTCATTTCTGGCTCATGTCTACACTGTTTTGGTGAACTGTATATTTTTATGTAACGTGTCATCTCCGCAGCACCCTATGTCATCCAGTACTGAACTTAACATACAAGTGACCAAAAGATTTTCAACTTTTTGTGAGCACTAATCACTTTTCCAAAACCACAGGTAGAACCTTTCCAAAACCAGAGTAAATCCTGCTCTTCTGCAATTTTCTCTACATAGTTTATACATGTAATCAGTGCGGCAAGGTCATTTAACTGTTTAACACCTTAACCCCTTAATGACATTGGACGTATGAGCTAATTGCAGCTAACACCCAGTGGTTACAGCGTGGGAGGGTGCTAACCTTTAGAACAAAAACCCCCAAATCGCCACGGCGTCTAAATTAATGAGAAATGGTGCCGCGCACCATTCCTCATTGTGATCAGGGCACCTGTGGAGAAATTGTGGGGCCCAGATCGCTTAAAATGGCAGCTGGAAAAACCTTTTAAAGCTTCCTCAAAAAAAAAACCATGTTTTGATTTTCTCCCCTCCGGGCCCCCGGATGAAGATAAATCTTTTACAATGCATTAGGGCTGATAAAAATCAGCCCCCTAGTGGTGAAGTACCCGAGTGAAAGTTAAAGTAAAAAAAAATATTTTAAAGTGTAAAAAAATAAATAAAAATATAAAAGTTCAAGTCACCCGCCTTTTGCCATTTTACAAATAAAAAAATAAAATAATAAAAAAGTTACACATAATTGGTACGCCGCATCCGAAAAAGTCCAATCTATTAAAATATAACACCACTTATCCTGTATGCTAAACAACGTAGAAGACAAAAATTCCAAACGCCAAAATTGCGGGGTTTTTTGGTCATTTAACGTCCTCTAAAAATTGGAATAAATTTAATAAAAAAAGTTGCATGTATTCCAAACTGATAGCTATAAAAAGTACACTTCAGCCCACGAAAAAATGCCCACTCACACAAGTCCCCTAGGTGTTATATCCAAAAAATTTTTTGGTCGCGAAAAAAAGGGGCCGCGGAGCAAACTTCAAAGATAGAAAATGTTTGGAATTTTTTTACGGTACCAAAACATAAAGAAAACCGTACATGTTTGGTATTGCCGGATGCGTATCAACCTGTAGTATACAGGTAAAACATAATTTCTACTGAGGATTGAACGCCATAAAAGCAAAACGTCCACAAACATGGCGCAAGTACTTTTTTTCACATTTTGCCCCACTTACAATTTTTTTTGCGGTTTCCCAGTATATTCTATAATCTGATAACTCCATTAGAAAGTACATCTTGTCCCGCAAAATAAAAGCCCTCATATGTCTATGTAGGTGGAAAAATAAAAAAAAGTTATGGCTCTGGGAAGACGACGACAGAAAAATGAGCGTGACAAAAAAAAAGGGGGGAAGGGGTTCATGACTGCCCACTATTTTTTAATGATGAGTGAGGCAAATCCCTAGTAAGCAGGTACAAAGTAACATGTTTCAGCATCAATGCAGTAAGGGAAGGTTGCAGCTCCCTGTGCAAAGAACTCCATTGCTAGAGAAGTCTCTGACCACAGCAGGGACCTGAGGAAACCTCTGATTTCAGCTTAGTAACCCATTGATTGCTGTGGTCCAAGACTGCTGCATGATCAAAGGGATCTATTTGATGCAATCAGGTCAACAGATTTCCCAGCCTCTATAGTCATCCCTGTGAGCCCAGAATGAACCCCAGAGTTGTCTGTCCTAGAAACCTGCTGTTAGGATACAGTATGTCTTGCCAGAACAGCAGCCCATGTCATAGTGTCCGCCTTAGAATCAGAGTCCAAATCTGACTGCAATCCGACTCACAATGGAAAATCTGCATTGCGGTGCGCACATCGCTGATTTTCCTCCGCACTGGAAAAGCAATTATTGAGGCCTCCTCACATTATAGTATTATAGGAGGCTGAAAATCTGTCTCTGAAATCCACATCTAAAATCCGCAGTTAGCTGCCGATCGGTTAACATGGTGGTTGGAAGCCTTAGTGAAGACTTCCATGGTTGCCATGTCTGCGATCCCCAGGCAGGGTGCTAGAACCGCCATCTTCAAACACCCTTCTGTATCAAGTCACCCCTTTTGTCATTGTACAAACAAAAATAAATAATAAAAAAAAGTTACATATATTTGATATTGCCGCGTCCGTAAAAGTCTAAACTATTGAAATATAGCATCATGTATCCCGTATGCTGAACACTGTAGAAGAAAAAAATTCCAAGTTACAAAATTGCATTCTTTTTGGCCATCTCAGGTCCCCTAATGATTGGAATAAAAGTGATCAAAAAAGTCACATCTATCCCAAAACGGTAGCAATAAAAGGTCCACTTCGGGGCACAAAAAATGCCACCTCACTAAGGTCCATTGGTGGAAGTACAAAAACATTACTGGTCTCGGAAAATGGCGCCACAGCGCAGATTTCAGAAAAACAAAATGTTTGGATTTTTTTTTACGACACTAAAACATAATAAAAACCCTACATGTTTGGTATCGCCAGAATCATATCAACCTGCAGAATACAGATAACCCATCATTTGTATTGAAGAGTGAACACCGAACAAACAAAACCCCCACAAACATGGCGCAAGTATGTTTTTTCACATTTTGCTCCACTTAGATTTTTTTGTGATTTTCCAGTATATTCTATTGTACGGTGAGTGACACCAATAGAAAGAACATCTTGTCCTGCAAAATAAAAGTCCTAATAAGTCTATGTAGGTGGAAAAATAAAAAAAAGTTCTGGCTCTGAAAAGTAGCTGCTTCCTTCTAGGATTAACCTTTGAAGTTGAAAATGTCTTATTTGCCCACTTTGGAGACAGAGTTGAGGTTCAGAGCTGATTAGGAACCTAAGGGCGTTCAGTGACACTTTGAAGGCATCCTCAAACTGCGGCCCTCCAGCTGTTGGGAAACTACAACTCTCATCATTCCCACTATTATATAAATGCTTAATGGGAGTTGTAGTTTTCCAACAGCTGGAGGGCCGCACTTTGAGGATGCCTGCTTCAGAGTGTAGCCCATTAACCCTTCTCGCGTCCTTCCAGCCAGCACCAGTCATCTAACGTCAGCCCCTGTCAGTGTTTACAGTGGATAGGTCACTGCCCACACAGCCCATACGGCTTGCGCATTCACATTCCACACTGCGCCTGCGCGTCGCCTATGCTGCCTCTGTCGCATGTTGATGACGTTCCCAGTAAGATGGCGGCCCTCAGTATGGAAGCAGCATGCCGGGCAGTTTTGAGTCGAAGGTTACAAAGTGTCTGGAGGATTACAGAAGCCGGCGAGCGGCAGGTCAGCGCAGTTATAATTAGTCTTGTTATTACGGTGGAATTACCGGTTCGGAGCCGCTTCAGAATGATTACATGTCCGCGGTGGAAGATCACTGGAGGTCATAGAGCCGCACGCTCTGCATTGTAGCAGATCGTTTCTATATTGATCGTAGAGTGTGCAATCCCTTTCCCTCTGATCCTGGCATTGGATGCGATAACGCAGTGTAACCGCAAACGTTTCTGACAAGTGTGAATGGCATCTAAAGGGTGTCTGTTCATCTCAATGCATATAACGGAGTATCTGATAGGGACCTGCTCCTGGTGCTCATCTACTAGTTAGGATTGTATAAGCTGTGTGTGTCCTTGGTAGCAGATCGCACTCTGCATCCAGCAGGATCCTGAAAAGAAAGTTATTCTTAGAGCGGGTTCAGATCTGTGAAGGAAGCTCCACCATGACAGGCCCCATTGACTACAGTGAGGTCCCTCGGGTTTCTGTCATTTAAGCAGAAACAAATAGCGCAGCACACTGACAGAATCTACGCTGGAACGTTTAACCTGAACCTCCGATACCAGTGTGAACCAGCACTTGGGGCTCGTTCACACAGTACATTTTCCATTTGAATATCTGTCATGAAATCAAAGTCTGTGGTGGAACAAACCTAGTTCTATTTGGATGACATTTGCTGCATTTCCTGGAGATGTTTGCTTCACCTGTGGGAGGCAAAGACACAATAGAGCTTGTTTTTGTGTCCTCCAGCTACAGAGCAAACGTAACCCAGACACCTGCAATGTAAGCAGTGTGAACTAAGCCTAAGTGACAGACGCTTCTCACAAAACGTTAGTGTTATTTGTAAGTAGCTCACACACTGGATTGTGACAAATACTTACTGCCTACCTTTAGTTTTCCACCTTATGTTTTGGGGGTTTCTCACACATTCCCTTTAAGTGTTTTACACTCCTCAGCACTGAAGTTGCTTCACCAAGTAGGAAAAGTCTTATGGAAATTATGGAAACCACAAGATTGATTGCCAAGTTAATGATATGCAAATGATCAAAAAAATGGAAACCAAATATTCAAAACATCTTGATTTATTCAGTATTGAGCATGAGGGCCATGTGCAGAAGTAGACATTTCGGACCTTATGTATGAAAGTGGTCTAGTAAGATGGTCTCTGTTGCCCAAAGCAACCAATCAGAGGTCAGTTTTTATTTTTCCAGATCACAGTATGAAATGAAAGCTGAGCTCTGATTGCTGTGGGCAACATTGACCCTCTTGCTGCTAGACAATCTTCATACATAAGGCCCTAAATGTCTACTTCTGTACATGGTCCTCATGCTTGATACTGAATATTTCAGGTTATGATTGGTTGTCTGAGAAATGTCATGCCATGAGAAGTGCACTTGGGCACACAAAGTATCCAGATTGGCTGCCTGCAGCTCCTTTTGCTGTGACGTCCCAGATGTGCTCGACTGGAGACGTCCAGAGGCGCTGCAGGATTTGGTAGCACAATTAGGCCACACAGGATGCTCACAGTAGCATGAGCAACATGCAGCCTGAGGTTGACCTGTTGAAAAATGGCCCCTGGCACACGTTGGAGAACAGGCTGTATCAGCCAGATCAAAGTAACGCCGAGCTGTTAATGTACCTGAAGTGAAGACTAGAGGGGTCTGATTAATGTACATTATGCCCCCCACATCAGGGGAGTAGGGTCGATGTGATGCTTCTTAGTGAAGGCCTCTTCGTTGTTTTGCCCACCTGGTCTCCAGACCAATCTCCGGCTGTCACTGCGTGCAAGACAGAAGTGTCACTCACTGCTGAAGAGGATAGGCCTCAATTCCTGCCCACCTTGCTTGCTGTGCATTGCTCCTTTTTGGAATGTGAGGTTCATGGAACACCTGAAGCTGGATGTCTGTCATTCAAGCGCCTTTTGATGGTGTTGACATTGTTTGCCGCTCTAGGCTTGGGATGTGAAGTCCAATTCCACTTGCAATACAGAATGGATAACCACTCGCCATCCTTCCAATGATGCAGTCCATCCATGCAGAGGTCAATCTCCGCCTCTCTTGCTGTCATTACAGTTTGTCGCTGTTTTCCCAATCACGGGGACACGCAATGTTGACCAGTGCTCATAGCTCGGCCTAGATGTGTAGAGATCTCCTTGTCAGTTTGTGGCAAATGGAGATAACCGGGATATTGAAGAACATGACACAATCACGCCCGCACCTCTTTATTTGATTTTGAAGGTTTCGTGCAGTGAAGAAAAAGACGTTTTCAATCTTGCTTTAATGCCCCTCCCACACACCACAGATTGGAGCTACCTAGCTTAACCCCCTAAGCCTGAAAAGTACTTAATGACCAGCTAAATTTTTAAATCCTTGCATTTCAACAGTCATAACTTTGTCTTTTAAGTGACGCTATTGTGTGAGGACTTGTTTGTTACAAATAAATTACTGAAAAATTGTAGTGTATGCACAATAACTTTATTTTTTCTACACTTTTTGTTTTTTACTTTTTTTTATCCCATTAAGGGATAACTATTAAACCCTATTCTTCTTTTTTATACTTAGTAATGTATAAGCATACTCTTGTATGCTAATATGTGTCATAGTTGCACATGGAACAGTCAGGGCAGCACACAGTGTGCCCTGACCACAGGATTCCTGTAAAGAGGGCCCTGGGGCTACACTAGGTCTGCAGGGCTGACTGTACAGATATTTCCCTGGTTCCATCATGTCACCGTGAGTCTCGGTCACCCAATGGAGAAGGGAAATGCCCTTTATTATGCATTGGTTACAGACCGTGGCAAGCAAATGGTTAAGCGGCAGTTATCAGAGGTTTCCTCTGCTTCCCTACGCTTACAGAGACTGGTCTGGCAGCGGAGCTATTAACTACAGCTCTGTTCCTAGCGTAGCTGCGGCGCTGAGAACCTCAAAACCCCTCTATCTGCATGACGTCTTTTGGCGTCGCTGCAGAAGAACGACCTGCACCACCCGGCGTCAAAAGATGGTGGGTGGTCATTAAGGGGTTAAACATTTGATCTTCCTCAATTTGTATAAACTTATAACTTGTCCTTCTTGGTGCTGTAGTTCCAGGTTGTATTCAGACATTCAGCTGTGTAGATGTAGTACATAGGGAGGCGGAACGCACTAGAACTGTAGCAAAGCTTCATATTTATAGCTTTGCTATGGCATTTCGAGGCGCATTACAGCTGGAACAGGTAAACCACTTCCGAAGCCAGAAATGTTGTCCTAGCGCTAGAATGCCCCTGATTTATGACCCGCTGTAGAGTTTCATGCGTGTCGCCCTTGATCTTTCCTTAATATGCGACCTCCAGTTATGCTCCAATCCTGGTTTTGGCTTTTAAAAAGCTGACTGCAGCCCCAATATTGAGGTGTGCATAATGATCCTATAAATGGCCGGGCTCTGCAGGTTCGTTGTCTCTATTGGCGCTGTTTGCAGAGACAGGCAGTGTCACAGTGGCTTGAGATGATCACGCTCTGTTTGCTACTGCCCGTTGCTAATTTGCCTGCAGACGTCTGTCACATGCTGCTTTTACTAGGTACTTGAGATGTCTGGTGACTCCTTGGTACAGTGTATTTAAGTATTTGATATGCCCTAGGTATTGTTTGGTATTTAGTGCCACTTAGATGAATGCATGAATATTTGTTTGGGTTGATAATTATCTGAATTACAGTGGATTTTATATGTATGTCCGTCATTATTATATCTGCTGCTGTGTTTCATGCAAATAGTTTTCAGAAGATATAACTAATGGTCAATTGAACCCTATTTCATGTTGTATTGTTTTCTCTCAGTATCACAGATGTCCAACCACAGCTCATCTGTACAGATTACGGGCCGCCGGGACCCATCAACCACTGCTCTTCACCAATGTTCGCTACCAAAGCACTGTGACCACAGCTGCCAGTCAGGTGAATATATAGCATCTTAGTGACCGATACTACGTAGACTTTAGAAATAACTGGTTAAAGACCTATGCCATCAATGTAAGATACCATGTTTTTCCAAAAATAAGACAGGGTCTTATAATATTTTCATTTCCAAATAAAAGGCTAGAGCTTATTTTTGGGGGAGGGCTTATTTTCTTTAACACAACGGGGGGCAGACACTGCATACTGGGACTTTTAGGGCCTCATATAAGAAAACTGTTGAGGTCTAAAACTCACTTTATTGCCCACAGCAATGAAATGAGAGGGGTGCTCTGATTTGTTGATATGGGCAACAAAGTGAGTTTTAGACTTCCACAGTTTTCATACATGTGGCCCTTAGTTCCTTGGCAACTGCTGTGGAACTACAAGTACCAGCGTGTATTTACATATACACCCCATGGTTTTTAACTTTAGGGTATGTATATATACACGCACTCACACTACAGTCCCTATAGTCAAAAACCATGGAGTGTGTGTCTATTCTTTCAGTGCTTTATCTTGAAAGTGTGGAATGCTTGGGAACTACAAGTCCCAGTAGCCACACTTTAAGCTAAGGGATTGTTTGTGTGATTGTATAAATGTATGTATGTGAGTGTATATGTATGTGTATACATTGAACTTTCACTTACACATTGCACTCTATGGTCTGGGCTGAAGGACCTGCGAGTCATGTGACTGTGACATCATCTCAGTTCCTTCAGGAACGGCACTGCCCGAGGCGGGCACCAGGTGATATCACTGAGGAGGCGCTGACTAACTAGGGCTTATTTTTGGAGTAGGGCTTATATTTACAGCCTAGTCCAAGAATCTGGGAAAATCAGGCTATGCCTTATTTTTGGGGGAGGGCTTATATTTGGAAAAACACGGTAGGTGTGGGTCTCACCTCTGAGACTCGAACTTATCTCGAGAACTGGCCCCCAGAACTCCTGTTTCAGATTGGAAAAGTGGCCGAGCTCGCGTTATCTTCCTGTGTTTTCAATAGAAGCTCTGAGGACAGCTATGTGCTTGTTCTCAGAGCACCTTCCTGAAATTGATAATATGTCTGATTGTGTAAGGTGGGATAACCCCAATAAGGAAGGATCCAAGCAAGGAAAGGTGTGAATCCCATAGAGGGAATGTGCCAAAATGCTTAAAGGGGTTTTAACATAAGATAAAATGCCCTGCACAGGTCGCTCTCCGCTAGCTTCAAGCCAACTGTGCATGTGAATGAGGAGGGCGGCACTTGTGACCATCCTCTGCGTTCATTTCTATGGGAGCTCCTGAATATAAAGGGAAGTGAGTGTGCTTGGTTATATTCCGGAGCTCCCATAGAAGTGAATGGAGAGGATGGTCACAAGCACCACCCTCCTCATTGTCATGCACAGTAGGCTCACAACTAGCAGCGAGCGACCTGTGCAGGGGATTTTACCTTTTGGTAAGATCCCTTTGACATGGAAATTTTAATGACTCACTAGCCAGTAGGGTCATTTGAGGCTTAAAAAGGGGTTGTCTGGCTTAAAATTATTAAATAAAAATAGACTACAGCTGTATAAATAACAAAAAAAAATTTCCTTAGGCCATGTTCACACGGCTTAATTGTGTGGCGTAATTACGCCCGCAATTACGCCGTGTGGACGGGGGCGGGAAGCCGGCACCTCGCCGGCCCATAGAAGATCATTACTAGCGGCGCGTATATGCCGCTAGTAAATGACATGTCACTTATCTCCCCCCGTGGTTGATTCACCGAGCGGGGAGAGGAGACGTAATCCATAGTTCTCTATGAGAACTGTGGATTACCGTAATGACTGGGACGTATTTCAGCCCGTAATTTGTGCAGTACGCCGCGAATTACCGGCTGAAATACGTGCCCAAACAAGCCGTGTGAACATGGCCTTATACTTGTTGCTTTTCCGGCACTGAAGTTGCCAGCAGAGTCCCTCAGTCTATGTCGCAGCTTATAAATGCTTTTTCATGCTTTTTCCTTTAGGATCTTGTGTAATGCTCGTTGCTATAAAATATATAGTATGCCCATCACCTATAAATACTGAGAGCATGCTCAGTATACACACTAGTAAAGGAAAGGCTGATTGAACATTTAGGGCCACATGTATGAAAACGGTCTCGGTCTAAAATTCACTTTGTTGCCCACAGCAACCAATCAGCGCACCCCTTTCATTTTATTTAGTGCTCTGGAAAAATGAAAGGGGTGCTCTGACGGTTCTATGGCACAAAGTGAGTTTTAGCCTAGACCTTTCATACATGTGGCCCTAAATGTTCGATCAGCCTTTCCTTTACTAGTGTGTACTGAGCATGTCTTCAGTATTTATAGGTGATGGGCACACTATAGTGTGACTACACAAATCTTTTCCCATAGTTGATACTATCTGCTCAGGGTCTCCCTTATGCTGGATGCAGTTACAATAAAATGGTCAGTGTGACAGATCTGCTTTAAATTTGATACAGAATATATATACAAAATTAGAGTGTACTTAGTGTCCATAAAACATTACATTGGCAGATTTTTTGTGAAGAGCCGTTTGATCTTTTATGTTGTTGCTAAAATTTCTTTAATGTTAGGTTTAACATGTAATTCTTTTTAGATACCAGTTGTCACAGAGGCACAGTTACCACCATCCCCTCCTCCCCTTCCTACTCCAGAATCCCTACTACCACCACCAGTGTCTGACGTTGCACCGACAGTGGCGGAAACGCTTGGTCCGGTGGAACAAAGTTTAAGCGAATTGGGGCTTGGAGGATACAGTCCTGTCGGATTAGTCCAGAACTTCCTGGAATCACTACACATGGATATAGGCCTTCCTTGGTGGGGAGCAATTGTGGCAGGTAACTGTATGGTTAGGAATAATCTTGCATCAGTCTGCTTTCTGGTCACTTTATTAGACAGTACCCATCCTTGTACTTACCTTCATACTGTGTTTTTTTTACAGGCACTGTTCTTGCACGTATTGCAGTTTTTCCTTTGATAGTCAAAGGACAGAGGGAAGCAGCTAAACTGAATAACCACATGCCACAAATCACCGCATTATCAACTCGAATGAATGATGCCAAGCGATCAGGCAACAGATTTGAATGTAAGTGTATAAAAGGGGATTTAACAAACTAATGCAAAAAATAAAAAGATAAAAAAAAGAGTAGCTGTCTAGAGCAAGTAGAATGATCCCAGCTCTTGTTTTTTTGTAGCTGCAGTCAAACTGTTACTATCAGTATCGCGACTCACAATGAACCTAATAGACCACTGGGAACTTATCTACACAGCTCACAGAATAAATTAAATCCCAATAAATGATTAACCTTTATTAATATGCATTAAAAATACACCCCTACTCCAATTGGCCAATTAACATTACTTATGCTTAATAGATACACGAAAAACCACCACCCCAAATACCATTACAGCTGAGGTAAAGGGTATACAGCCGTAAAAGACTAAATATATTAATTAGTTACCAATTGTGGCATACAAATCATATTTTTCATATTATACAAATAGTCATAGAGAGAGTAGACTCACGGTTTTGAAGTTCTCCCAAGGTTCTCCTTTTATTAATACATATGAGACTCCACTATGATGCACATCCCTAATTTGAGCCCTATCAAACAGGGGGAGCACCCATCCCAAAAGAGACGACCCCACCTCTCGGCGGCTTACCCTAAATAAACGTACCAAAGTCAATGCCACTGGTACATCATAAATGTCCTATTAAGCATAAGTAATGTTATTTGGCCAATTGGAGTAGGGGTGTATTTCTAATGCATATTAATAATGGTGAATATTTTATTGGGATTTAATTTATTCTGTGAGCTGCTCTCGGTATCCACTTCACTTATGTCATGTCTGCAGTTTATAGGAAAATATTGGTCATAAATTGATAATATTGTGTATTTTAAAGATTTTGTTTTGTCTGTGTTTAGTCTCCAAAGCATATTCTGAACTTACGCTGTATCAGAAGAAACATGATGTGAATCCTTTACGTGGATTTCTGGTGCCCCTGGTACAGGTATGTTGTGTGCTTAATGTAAAAGAATTGACCTGATGACTCTTTAGCTGGGGTGATAGTTATGCTTGATTTGATGATCTGATATATTGTTGACTGGTAATAACAACTTCTGATGATCAGAAGTGTTCACCAGACTAAAAATCTCCAAACAGTTTAAATAGTCCTACTCTTTTCTAATGGAAATTGTGACCTTAATCTGTACTGCCAATGCTGGCAGCACATTGGAGTTTTTATGAGAGAACAAATTTCTATTGAATATCTAATATCATGAGAAATCTGGCTGTGTAAAGTATTATTGGACAACCCACTTTACAGTAACCACTTAGTGCATTTGCACATAACTACATCCAGACATCGCTAAGAGAATATAGATCAGACTCTCTTGCCATGGCATCTAAATGATCAGACAGTGAGGCCACGGTTCATTGCGACACAGCCATCTTTACATCACAATTGCAGGGTGCTGTTTGGTTGTCATAGTAGCTGAGGGCCTAATGAAGATGCAGCCCTTGCCAGATGCACATTACACACACCATGTTCAGTGTCATGGCTTCCTGCAGCCGCATGCCTCCTAATAGCAGAGCCATATTCTCCCATTAAGCATAATTAAAATAGTCAAGATATGTAAAGCAAAATATTGGCAAATATCCTTGTTTTTTATATTAGTTTTAATTGTGGAATTGTGTTAGTACTTGGTGAAAATGTCACTGACCAAAGAAAAATAATGTATGTAGTGCATTTTATAGTTCCTAATTGACTTCCAGCTAACATCTGGCCAAAATGTATGTAAAAAAAAGTCAGTAAAACTGGAAAACACGTTTGAGCTGGTATCAGATATTGCGGGGGGTTGGGATTTTTCTCGCCAATCGTTCATTGGGGGACACAGCACCTTGGGTATAGGCCTATAAGCCTATATCCCTCCTGCTGACGCCAGGCAGATCAGTTTTCAGCCTAGTGTCTGTAGGAGGCAGACGCTGCTCTGCAGAGTTTATTTTTCTTTCCTTTGCAGGAAGGTGATTGAGCACACGGCTCTCACCCGCTGGAAGGTGATTGAGCACCCGGCTCTCACCCGTTGGAAGGTGATTGAGCACACGGCTCTCACCCGTTGGAAGGTGATTGAGCACACGGCTCTCACCCGTTGGAAGGTGATGAGCACACGGCTCTCACCCGTTGGAAGGTGATTGAGCCACGGCTCTCACCCGTTGGAGGTGATTTGAGCACACGGCTCTCACCCGTTGGAAGGTGATTGAGCACCCACGGCTCTTTACCCGTTGGAAGGTGATTAGCACATCGCTCTCACCCTTGGAAGGTGTGGAGCACCGGCTCTCACCCCTTGGAAGGTGAGGAGCCCCCGGGTTCACCCTTGGGAATGTGGGACCACGGCTTTTCGCCTATCAGGGGGCCCTAACGCGTAGTTGTTTCCCTGACGTGTCCCCCTG